>JAUZST010055488.1:0-24042 GCA_034779995.1 Parotocinclus haroldoi | reverse complement strand
TTGTCTTATTTATGTTTAAGTTTAGTCATGTGTGTTTAGATTTTTTTTCTTCTCGATGTGTTTGTGTGTGTGTGTGTGTGTGTGTGTGTGTGTGTGTGTGAGAGAGAGAGAGAGAGAGAGAGAGAGAGAGATTGTTAATGTGTGCTTGTTCTGTTGATTGTCGAGCATTTGAACAGTTTAATGGTGGATTTGATGACTGTGAAGTGCAGTAAGTTTAGAAGAAGAATAAATCAATCAGTAACTGAAGAACCACGGTATTTTATGGGCGGATTGATTATGTATATACGTGTGTAAGTTTGAGTTTCGGATGCTGTTTTGATGATAAAACTGCACTCCTTGTCAGCAGTATCTCTGACGCATTTACCTATTGTTTGCTCAGTTTTCTCATGAAAATACATTTGTATTTGCATTACAGTAGTCTAAAAAAAATGATGTAACTAATGTCCAGTGCAATGGTAATGTCCAGTCAACAGCCACTTCGGGAAATAACCTGTTTCACAGTACATAATGGCGCATACATGTACTGATAAATGATTCTACACCTGCATCTAATTCTAATCTTAACTTCATTACCATACAGCAGTGTTTAGCTCCACTGGAGATTCATGTAGGTTGCAGTTTTTTATATAAGAATTTGACCTTGTGAGGACTAATAAAATATCTCCACAAGGTAAAGAATAATATATGAACTTGAGGCACACACACACACACACACACACACACACACACACACACACACACACACACACAGAGACTTAATAAACATATTAACTATTTATGATACCGGGGTAAACAAAATAACATGGGCACTAAAGAAAACATGTCCTGACTTAATCACAATAATTTAAAGTTGTTTTCAGAACATAACATCCATGAAAGAAGTCTCTCAATTACTACTTTGACATGTCAGTAACGTTTTAAAGATGCATTTACACCCTTTGGTGAAAACTCTCTCTCCTGATTATGTCCCTTATTCCTACATGTTAATGCCTGCTTACAACCTACTTTAAATGCTTGAAGACAGGCTTGGCAAACACCAGAACGATGCCAATCTCCTTTTCATGGCATCCAGAATCTCTAGACTGAAACATGACAGAAACTTTATGGAAAGTTCTGGGGTGCAGAAGTAGAGAGCTTCCATCTTACTGTATTATTCAGTCAAAGAGCAGTGAGAATTTCTTGATAATAATCAAGTTTAAATCACTAACCAATTAAGACTTGACACTCAAAGGAGGGTTAAAGCTGTTCTGGAGGCGACATTTCTGACAACAGTGGTGCTTGCGAGCTATTTTATTTTACAGGACATCATCGGATTTCAAACACATACTAAAAGAAGATAAATGGAACCCATATAAACAAATGACAAATTATAATTGGTCACTATTTATTGAGAAAAATGATCCAGTGTTACATATCTGCGTCGGAAACCTCTAGAATTAGCAGTTAATTTGAAGGTGAAATTAGTGTCATTTTCAATCATTTGGATGACAGTCAGGTGTGAGTGGGTACACTGTTATGATAGAAAAAACAAGTCTGAACTTTGCATAATGGCACAAGCCAGTAGATTTCTGAGAAGAAAAGGTAAAAGGTAAAAGGTGGAGGAAAAGGTAAAAGGCATCTCTAAAAAGTTGACCAAGCCACAGTTAGACAGATTGTGAACAAATGGAGGAAAACCAAATGGTGGAAAGGAGTTTGTTAACCTTGTCGGGTAAACCAACAAAGATAAAATGCTAATGTTCATAAGCCATCATTTGGAGAACACTAAACAACAAACGGTGTGCATTGCAGAATTGTAAGGAGAAGGCCAGTGCTCTCTAAAAAGAACATTTTTGCCCATCATGTGGCACATGGACAAGCCAGTAGGCTGTTTAAAATGTTTTCAAGATGAATGAACCCAAAAGAGCTTTTTAATAAAAACGGTTATAAAAATGCATTCCAGCACAAGAACTGTGAAAAGATCTGTGAAAGATGATGGTATTAGTAGATTTCGGACAGTTGTACTACATCTTGGGCAGGACAGTTTGTCAACATTGATGGAAGAATCAATTTCACCAGCAGAATTTAAAGAAAGATATCAGCATATCTGTCCATGAACTGAATCTCAAGGGAATCTGTGGCATTAATCAAGAATAAAAACCCCTAAGTCATAATACCAAAGAATGATTACAGACTAAAGACATGGGTGTGGAATGTCCTTTAATTTGGTTGAAATGTTGTAGCAGTTCGTGTGTCCAAACCCACCAATATAATAAGGAATAAAATCATTCAAGCTGACATGCAAGAGGAACACATCAAAAGGACATGTTTACTTGGGAAAACTGTAAAGGAGGCTCCAGTTACACTGTTAGGCTGCCTCTAATCTGGATATATGATGAGATACGGACACATGAAAGATGGTCTGGGCACAGAGAGGGGTATGTAGTGAGGGTGCCACCTGTGTCTGGATGGTGGACAATAAATCTACAGGAGCTTTTTTGCCTCTCTATCCTCTCTACCGGTATTCTGGCTGGGCTGTGTGGAGCCTAATAAGGCAGGACAGCCTTGATGGTGGGCATTTTGTTGAAACGACCCTCCTGCCTCTCTCTGTCCAATGATGTGCTCCCACTCAAAGCCTGTGAACTGTTCAAAATGTATTTGTGTTGTGTGATTGTGTTGAGGAGTTTCCTCAATAAAGGTACACTACCCAGCAGTGTGGCCACTGAGAGCCTTTTTATAGGGCAGCAGAGGAAACACTTTTAAATCTTGTGGCAAGGCCTAGTGTCTAATCAGACCACATCTGGCTGTGACATACGCATGAGATTTTAGCATTCGGACATCGTTGCCTGGGTGAGTTATTATTTTGTTAATATGCAATATTTCCTATTTGGTTTGATTCAAAACTATTTGGTGATGTACTTGCTGTTGCTGTGGATGCTTTTGTTTGTACTATTGCTATTTGTAAGCTCGTGTTTAGTTTAGCACTTCTCAACTGGGCCAATAACAGTGGGAAATTGAATATCATATATAATAATATAGTAGAATATGGATAGTGCCTGTTAATATCTTAATAGCATTCACTGACAGGGCTTGCTGAGGTTTGGCATAAATATAACAATGTTTGTGGCTAATCAGCTAATTATGTAATTAAGTATTTGTGAATTGAGCTTGTAAAGTATCTCTCTCCATAAAAACTTGAGTGCAGAAAGACAGGTCAGTCTATCAATGGGGAGGGAATGAGGATATACATCTCAGCAGTCAACACATACTTGTTTGGTATTTCTGACCTACTCCACCAACTAACGATGTGTTTCTGGAGGAGTCCTGTCCTTATTAATTCCTATTACAGACACGACCTCACCCTGCTTGTCTGTCCTTCTAGGTCTGCCACTGTGGAACTGTTTGTAGCTGGAGGTCTACGGAACTGTCAGTCAGCTGTATACAAAGCTGACTTCTTCATTGCCCGCACCACTAACCTATGCTTTCACTTCTCGACTCTCACTGAGACTTGGATTACCACAGGAAGCACAGCAACACCTGCTGCTCTCTCTGCAGTGTTCTCGCGTTCTCATTCTCCCATGTGGTGGAAAAACACTGCTTATTTCTTCAACCTGGGGATTTCTGTCTTCCTCAGTGAGCGAGTTTACACACACTTAATAATCCCGTGTCAGTAATCAAATCAGTGAGTTCACACTTGGGTAAACAGATAAGGGGAAAACTCCAGGTTTACATGAATCATGACTCGAAACAGGATTATTATGTTAATAATCGGATTTCTACCATAAAAGAACGACGTGATGCGAACTTTAAACTTGAATAACTGAATAATGAAATTCTTCATAAATGTAACCCGTGTCCCCGAATGTATTTAGTAGCCATTTGGAATTCTGGTCTATGGAAACAATTTGGACTTGTTTCTACTTTTCGTGTGTAGTATATTTGGAATTTATTTGTAGCTTTTTGAATTGCATTCATTTTTGGGTAGCAAACTCAACTTCTGGCCTTTCTGTGTGTGTTTCATGGTGCATTTAATATTTGTCAGGAGTATTTACTTACAGTCCTCCTCTGTTTGGAATGTAACCTCACGGCTCTCCTTCTTGCCTTCAGGATTGGCCAGGGCCAGGCGCACATGCACAGCTCGAAAGGGGGGCAGGTCTCGGAGCGTGAAGCGTGACATGTTCCTTTCCACTGATAAACACTCCCTCACTGTGGCATTATTGGATGTCGCTCCACTCCCTGTTGCTGTGGAATAACGATAACATAGCGACAAAGTGTATGTGTGGCATCGGGTCAGGTTATAGCCCAGAGGCTCCCACTGCAACACCAACTGACGAGACTGTATCTCGGATGCAGTGAGCCCACGGAGAGGACGCATGGGTTCTGAAAGAAAAAGAGAGAATGGGAGACAAGTCTTATCACACAATGAAGTTATTTATTATAATGTGACATTATTGTATACAAGTCAGTCAGCCATCTGCACAAGAAAGAACGGAACACAGTAGTACTGACCGACACAAATAGACTCTGACAGTCCCTAATTGGACAAAGTGCAAGTACGAGCGAGAGAGCGCTGTCTTCTGAAAAGATCAGATGTGCCTCATTACTCCGTGGATCTAAAAGGAACTTGACAAGGCGTTAAAAATAGCGTCTTAAATAAAGAAGAGAGAATAGCGAACTCTAAACACTATTCTGATCTGACACACCACTTCTCATCGCATTTTTCCTCTTGAATCTCGAGCGCACAGTTGCTGCTGATTGCAACTCAATGACATTTCACGCTGGGGTGTACCTGACAATATTTGTAAAAGCGCTCTTTTACAGTGAGTCATTCCGATTTTGTTTGCAACTATGCAATCACATGTGATAACCTACATAAATGTAAGCTTTGAAAGCAAAGGATTATAAATGCAACAATTTCCGTTGCATCAGTGAGAAAAATACAACATGTGACGGATGTCGCAGAAAAATGAAGACAAGAAAACAAACAAAACTTAAGAAACAAAGCTTTGAACTCTTCAAAAGTGAGTGTATGGTATTTAAATGCTATATTTAGTACACTGTGAGCAAAAAGGTGAAGGCAGAAAGAAATTCGTGAGCAGGGAACAGTCAGGCAACCACACAGAGAATTTGTGGTGAGTGGTTTGTTTGCTGAGCAGTGAACAGAGATTCATGGTTTGTTTCTTCCTTGTCTGCATCTCACTGGAAACTCAAGGTGATTTATCAGAATCATGTAGTACTTGGAACAATAAGGAGCCCCAACAATCTCGATTGGAGGTGCACAATCGGCAAACCACACCACAGATGCAGACGTTGGCGAGCGAGGGATGAGGAGCACGGTACTTGTTAAACATGCGTACCAGCAACCCTGGGTTGGCTCGTGGACATGGGAGAGAGTGAGAAAGAATGAAGAACAAAACTGTTATGCAAATCCAAGTTTAAGCTCATTTTCAAATGATCTGCACTTTTACATTATAACACTGTTTATCATGCAAAGTTTTACATACAGCACAATGATCATTCAGTTTAATTAGATGATTGGGCCAAAAATGATCATTCTTTTATTTATATTAGCTTTTATTTCATTCACATCATTTAGGTTGCAATCGAAAACCCCAAATACAGAAGAAAACGTCAAAAACAAAACACCTATTTCTGTGGTTTATAATATAGGTGTGGATGCTGGGGATGAGCAGTCATCCTTCTGGGAGAGAACATAGACATAAAAGTTACATTTTAGAATTAGATTTTTCCTTAAATATCTGTAATATTTATTTCAAGGAACAGGCCCCATCTAATTCCAGATTCTCAGAGAGCTTTAGTTCTGATCACACCTCCTTCTCCCACCTAGCAACCACCAATTATGGCATGTTTTGTCATCTGAGTCAGTACTATTTGTTGAACCAAGTTTAATGAGTGAAACAGGAAAAGTCACTTTAAATGATGCAGGTAGCCATACTAGTCATAAGAAATTTGAGCTGGTCTGTTAAAATGTGTCTCAAGAACATTTTTAGGCATTATTAGGCATTTTATCTCCTTATCGGGCTAACCTGTGGACTCGAACAGTGGAAAAACAGTAGTAAGGACAGATGAATCCAAGTTTGACATTTTTGAGTCTAATGGTCATAAGTATGTTATATTCATTACAGCATTGCTAAAGCAACACATTTAATGGTGGCCTAAGACTTACTAAGTCAACCTGTGGGCCTGCAAGAGGGCAGTTCTGCACCAAGAGATTAAAAGGCAAATATAATAGTTAAAACTAGAAATTAATTAAAGATACTCTTTGTTCCCATTGCCTTCCTGCTCAGCATAATATCTCTGGCTTGAGCTGCAGCAATTCTTTTATTGGATACACCCAATGTCTACTATGCTGCCATGTGATAAATGGCTTAATGACCAGATGAGCAGGTGTACCTAAGAACCTGGCTGATGAGTATACAAACACTGCTCACGAATTAATTAATTTTTTTCTAAATAAATATGAAGCGATTAGAAAAAGAAGCATTTGATTCTATTTTATTCAAATTAAACAAGAAAGGTAAGTGAAAAGTCAAAGTGGTTTGCTTATGTTTATGAGATGCAAACTCAATTATTGTGGTTGAGTAGCAAGTGACATATTGGTGGGGGTGAACAGAAACATTGACTGTTCAGTAGGGCTTATTGTCACCCAAGACTGCCAAAACACACTGACAGCAATGGGGTATGGACAGGATCAAACTGTCCAGCAGTTCTTGTGGGATCATCTTTGCATTCATTTTGACCCCCTAATAACTGATTAGCCATAATATTAAAACCTCTGAGAGGTGAAGTGAATAACACTGCCAGTGTTCCGCTTGCTACTTTGGTTCCTGGCATTCATGTTTATTTCTCTGACATGTACCACCTACCTAAACATTTCTGTAGACCAAGTACACCCACTTTTGTACAAACAAATATGCAAATAAACTACCAAAGATGCATGCACATGTCCTCCTACACGCATTTCTGATGCCACCAGGCTTCTGAAATGTGTATCTATACACCCAGGTAGTTGTGCACATTTGTTCCAGGCTTTGTTCCAAGGCTTGTGCTCAGAGTTTGATCAATGGGTCACTGTAAACAGGATGATGAGTAACAGTCCACTTTAGATCGTCTGGGTTTCACTTCAACTGAACTCAAGTGCTGATTGTTTTGTTTTCAATGATATACAATTTGGTGCGCAGATAAAATGGAGCCTTCTTGATTTAAAGAACACATTGATATATAGAAGACATTATCAGCTCGTAACTGTCAAGCAAACACAACACTAATTGAATATAAATGTAAGTAACTAAATGTAGATATTAAAAAAAGGAATGGAAAAGGCTGTGAGATTGAAAGTACTCTGGAGGAAGCAGCAGGAAAGGATTAATGGCAGGCACCTGTATGTGGGTAATGGCGTGCTACATAAAATGCCTGCTTGTCTTTAATATTTTAAAGACTTCAGAGAGATGGAGCCCACACGGAACTCGGCTACCAACACATTTTGAGGTCCTACACAGCATTTAATGTAGTGACTGAAACAGCCGAAAAGGCAAGCAGCTGCAAAGCCTTTTTCATTTTAGAACCCCAGCAGAAAAAAAACAGTATGGAAAATGCAGGTGAAGAAAAAAAAACACAGCTTTACTTTGACTTTTATTTTATTGCAGACAGTTTATACCAGTGATATGTCATGTTTTGTCAAGTCAACATAATACAATTAATTTGTTAACAAACATCCATTCCTGCTTTTCAGAAACCTGAACTTTAAGGAACAATGACCATATATTACCATATATGACCAAATAATTTGTTCTGAGGTCTGACTGAGTGGGCAGTGATATGCAAAATTCAAACGAAGATCACTGGAAAGATAGTATAAGGAGTAATGAATTCAAGTTTGACATTTTGGGGTCTAATGGTCATCAGTATGATATATATTTCTGTCATTTCAATGACTAGGCAACAAATTTAATGGTGGCCTAAGACTTTTGCACAGTAATGTATCTTTATTTGTTCTCATGTTCAATCAGTAATATTTCTCCAGTACAGGCAAACGTTCTGTAATGTTCTTAAATGTGAATATGAAATCAGGAAATATTCAAGGAATACTGGCCTGACTGGGATTCCTCTTAACCCACAGCTTGTCTTAAATTGGATTGCTGTCTTTATACATGCAGTCCTTTATGTTTAAAACACCCTGGTATTCATTGATGTATAGTAAAATATCACTATAATACAGTTCAAATACCCCTTTATCACTCCAATCCCAATAGTAACAGTGTGTATTGAAATACAGTTGTTTTTCCACATGCATTTGACAAAATGCATGGGTTCTTTATATTTTCGTTTTCCTCTGTGTGCCTGCTGTCAAATGTACTGCTATTTTGGTTGAGGAATTACAGAGGAATTGCAAAAACTGCACACAGGACCAGGATTATTTTACCTTATGATGGATACAGTAACGCTTAAAAGTTTTGAATTTTATATATATATATATATATCTGCCCTAATATAATCAGATTTTCCCGTCATTTCTAAACGTAGATAAAGATACTCAAATTGAATGAGACAAAAATATAATAACTGATATATTTATTAAAATCAAGCATATTTGAAAATGATCCAATACTACATATGTTGAAATGGAAAAAGTATGTGAATCCCAGGATTAGCAGTTCATTTAAAGGTGAAAATAAGAACTAACCAGGTGTGAGTTGGTGCTAAAGAATGGAAATCTTTCAGAGTCTGATCTTCAAAACGTATTAGTGGAAGTGAAACAGGACAGGAATAAAAGAAAATAAGTTGTTGACGCTCATTTATCTGGAAAAGACTACAAAAACAACTCTAAAGAGTTTGGAGTCCGCTGTTCCATGGTCAGCCTGATTTGATTTGATTACAAGTTAGGACATTTAAAGACCAATGCTACTCCGTCGCCCAGCAAACACCACTCCAAGATCAAGTCTTGTAACAGTAACAAAGAAAATCAGGGCAACCAACTAAGGGCCGCTCTCACATGGTCTAAAGTTATTGTTCATTAGTTTACCATCAGTTGAATGTTGAACAACAACAGTGTAGCATGTGTGAGGTGTGTGTGAGGTAGCATGGAAAAAGACACTGCTTTCCATCACATGCCACATGGGCAATCAGGAAGGTTTGCAAGAGAGAAAGAAATGATGGATGGAAGCCCAAAATACAGTATTTTGTTTTAAATAAGAATCATTGAGTTTGGAGAAAGAAAGACACTGCATTTCAGCATTAAAACCCTATCCAATAGTGGTGGTGGTATCATATATTTTGCGTTAGGCAGCACACAAGTATTTTACCAAAAAATGGTTAAATCTAGATCTTAATCAATTAAAAAGATCTGTTTTGTTAAATGTGGGGAAACTCATCTATATAGGAATAGGCTATAATTTCTCCAAGATGATGTGTAGGATTGATCAACATTTAGTTGCAGGTTTTTGCTGAACAAGGAAACAGACCTGGTATGGAAAGTTGTGATCAATACATAATGACCAAGTATAATATTTGTGCCGCATTTGTTTAGTTGGGTTTTCTTTCTCTACTTCTAAGATTTGTGTACAACTTTAAAAGGCTTTACAAACTTTTTAAGCACCACTGTATATCACAATTTCCCATTGTAAATGACACAGACATGTCACACTTTCCTTCACTCAATTATTTTTTCTGTTTTGTACACTGAAATAAATCCTTACACGTGTCACACTTTCAGGGTGAAACATAACAGTGTTAAACATTAGTTGGATTGGTGGGATTAGGTGGATAATCTTCTTTCGAGAAATGTTGCAATTCTATAAAAGACTGAGATGAATTTGCACTCCAGGCAGCATGGACAGTGATGTATAACCTGGGGCTCTAAGAGCAGGCCCTATACTACTTCATTCTGCATACAATGCTGTAAGCTTTGCTTTACAAGCCCTACTAGGAGTACCTGCATAAAAACCTTCCCTTGTGAATTGGGGTAATTTATCTAGAACATGCTCCAAAATATAATTACAATGACTGGGTTCAGCCTCTCTTCATTTACTCCTGTCCAAAGTGCTGAGGGAAGCATCCTCAACATATTCTAAGGAAAAAAAAAAGGGTTGGGAACCTTGGGGGAATTGTGGCATCTTGTGGGCGGCCCTTTTACTTTTCTGTTTCATGTTTTTTCCACTTGCATGTCTCTTACACCCTAGTACAGCTGGTTATGCTGAACAGAGGTGGCCTGGATAGTCTCAGATATTCATAGAATTTCTCTGACAGGTGAAAAGGTTTTCAGGATTAATCTTATAGACAACTTTAAGAATTACATAACGTTAGGAATGCACATTTGGCGAGTGTTTCCCAAATGCATTTTCAGTCTCCAAAATTATGAATGAGTTTTAGGTAGCTCTTTGCTGACTCCGCCTTTGCATCTGCGCTGGAAAAGCTCTCCCACTTTGGCAACCCAAACCCAATGAAAATAAAGACCAAAGAAAATTATTTGCTCCAACGCTCCAATAAAATTGGAGCTTTACATAACCTTACAAAAGTATTGGTAAACAGAACTGTACTGTGTTACTCCACTGACATTTCAGGTCTAACTCACCAGCACACTTGGTTCTGCTGACCAGCGGAGGTCCAGGAGGTCCAGTTCCCCCATCTCCAGGCCGAGTGAGAAGGACACTGATGCGGTATTCTGTATCTGGTTCCAGGTGCCAAACTTTGTAGGTAAGAGAGCTGACTCCATGAGTCTCTGACCACGGAGAATGACTTGCTCTGTACACTATCTCCCGCCGAATCACCGGCCCATCTCCCACTATTGAGTTTGTGTTGAGTTGAATGATCAAGTAGGTGGAGCCTGAACGTAGCAGCTGAGGTGGGGCGATCGGGGTGGGTGGGACTACATCAGCAAAGAGAGAAAAACAAAAAGAGGCAAAAGAAATGAGGATGGTAGACGCAGGCAATATTTGAGAGAAGACCAATGTTATGCATATATTATCCAGTTTGATTTAATTTGGCGAAGCAAGAAGATCAAGCATACAGTATGAATATCCAAGAGAGATTTGTAATTAAGATGGTTCTGTTTGGATTGTAATCAAGGGACTAATTTGCAGTGTTTCAGTGCTTCTCTACGAAACAAGCTTTATGTTAAAGTGAAAGATAAGGAGTGAAAGAAAAGGAAAGAGGAACAGCTCTTTGAATTCGGTGCAGAGGTTTAAAACAAGGCAGGACAAATCCACAACGTCTCACGTAAGACATGTCATTTTACGAGACACGTAATCCAACATCTTAAAGGTAACCAGGGTTATTTCTGAAGAAACTTTTCATTACACTTTTAATTACATTTTAATGACACAGATATTTTACAGGAATTAGCCGTAATCTATTCCTTACTCAATATTCACTCAACTTTAAATGGCAAATACAGTCACTGGCCACTTTATTGTGTACACCTTGTAAAGTACGCAGTATCTGATTTGTCATCAGCACTGCCCTCATTCTTTAGGGCATATGTTCAACAAAGTGTTTGTCATTTCTCTCAGATGGCATCAAGAGGAGGGTATTCTGGCCCTCCCATATGAATCAGAAATGAAAACTCATGAGACCAGGCAACGTTTTTTTTCCGATCGTCTATTGTGCAATTATTTGAGCTTGTGCAAACTGTAGCCTCAATTGTCAGTTTTTACTTGACAGGAGTGGCACCTGCTGTGGTCTTCAACTGGTGTATCCCATCTGGGTTACAATTTGACGTGTGATGCACCTCTCTGCGTTCTCGTCTGCATACCTTAATAGAATTCAGCTCTAACCAGCCTGGATATTTTGCCCCTCTTGTTCTCTTATGGCTAATTTTCCCTAATTTTGCAGTTGGATAGGGTCAGCGTCACTACCATGGTGTGGTATATGGACCCTACAGATGTTGCACAGGTAGCCCAACTCCTGCAGGATGGCATATCAATATGTACCATTGCTAAATGGTTTGCTGTATCTCCCAGAACAGTTTGAATAGTATGGAAGATTCCAGACTCTAGTTAGTTACTCTAGGAGAGCTGGACAAGGCTGTAGAAGGTCATTAACCTCTCACCAGTACTGGTATCTAATAAGTTGTGCAAGGAGAAGCAGACTGAGCACTGCCAGAGCCCTACAAAATGACCTCCAGCAGGCCACTGTTGTGATTGTATCTGACCGAACATGTAGAAACAGGCTTCATGGGTGGCCTGAGAGCCAGATGTCCTGTAGTGACCCCCGTGCTTACTACCCAGCACCATAGAGCTCAATTCGTATTTGGCATAGATTGGCAGATCTGCCACTGGCACCCTGTGATTTTTGGAAATGTGTGCAGGTTAAATCTGAGCACATGTGACAAATGTGACAGGGTCTGGTAAGGCAGTGGATAACATTATACCACCTCCAAAATAATTCAGCATGAACGACTGGTGGTGGGTCAGTGATGGACGCATAGCATCCTTGGACCCACTGTTAGACCCTATGCTAATGCAGTTGGTCCTGGGTTCCTCATGGTGTATGATGATACCCGGCATCATATGGCAAGAACATGCAGGCAGTTCTTAGAGAGCCTTTTAGTTCAGAAACAAAGGGAAACATTATTTTACATATACCCCAGCAAGTAATAGGTGAGGGGGCCTATCTTTTAGGCTATGTCCAGAACTTGGCTTCTATCTTTAAAGCCGCCTTATTGGACCAAGAGCATTTTTTTTGCAATGGGAAGGAGTTGATTGTAGCATATCAAAGAAGGCCAGAATTGTCTCTGATTGCTGCAGTCTGATGCTATATGGTTCAAAAGTTATCAATCAACACAAAGTTTAAAACTTTTGTCGTTCATCACAGGTAACTGCATATGAAATTGGTGATTCTGACATCTGGGGAACACCGGCCGTATCATAGCCGCATAGCCGAAAATGGGACTGTGGACAACAACACTCGTAGTGGACGTCCAAACACTGAAACCAATGAAGAAACCTCAATAATGGTTTTGGCAACCTTCACGAAAAGTCCACATGCCTTGTGTCTTTTGACTCACCCTGTGTCCTGTGGCTTTTGAGTTTCGTAACTGTTAGGGCTCGTGCCCTATTCCCCTAATTTCCTTTAATTTTCATTTGATTGTTTAAGCCCGGTGATCACGTCTGTGTTCGCTGGCTCATTGTTGCGTTTTGTTGCCTTTTTCCCCTTCGTGTGTGTGCGCTTTTAATTTTAACTTTGCCGCTCGAAATCCCTGCAGCTAATGGCACAGAGGAATCGCAGCTGTTTGGGGCTGACCCCGGAGCCGCACCTGTTAAAGGCCATGTCAGGATCCGCGGCTGGAGGGGTTGCCTCCGGTTCCTCAACTGCTAGAGGGCGCCCCTGGATCCTCTGCCGTTAGAGGCCGTCCCTGGATCCATGGCTGTAAAGGGCAGTTTCCGGCTCCTCTTCCTTAGTTGGCCATCCCTGACTCCCCGGCTATAGAAAGCCGTTCCCTTTTTACATCCCCATTTGTCCTTTTATTTTCATCCTTATGCCTATGCCAGACATATGTTGGGCCCCCTGGCTCCCGAGCTACTTTGCGGACCTCTGGCACCCACGCCACGCTGGGGACCCTCAGCACTTAAGCCATTGTGCGGCCCCTCATCTCCTAAGCCATCTTGGGGACCCCTGGCGCCCACACCGGACCTCTGGACTCTTGGCTGGTCAACTGTTTCTGGACTCTGGCGTAGGATCCTTATTTTATGTTAATCCTGATTTCCTGTATTAATAAATGTTTCTTTGTTTCCCTCATTTGTTGTCTGTGTGTGGATACTGCATGATGGGCTCCGGTTAAAACTTAGTAGGGATCCTGGAGATTTGGCGAGACCAGGAATGGTCTTGCGAGATCCCCAGGACTCCCTATTGTAACTGTAATATTTACATTTTTTGAGCAGTATATGAGTACAATACAAGATATGACAAGTACTTGGTTGCCACGCATTTCCATATCGCCTGAAACCCTGTGTGGAATTTACATGTCCTTCCTGCGTCCACATAGATTTACTCTAGAAATTCAGTCCCCCACCCCCAACCCCTCTAAACACACACATTATGTAGACAGGCTTTGGTCGTTCTACGAATTAAGCCAGCATAAGAAAAGTCGACTATTATCTCTGCTAGTGACCTGAACATGAACAGCCATTAATGCTGAGGCATTGTAAAATAAACAAATGCCTTTTACCCAATTCAGGTCTTGTGTCTTCTGATTAGTGTAGTCCCCAACCAGTCTTGTTACTGTCTTAGTTAATTTTTTGTCATTTCTACTAACTTCCCGTGCATGCTTTCACAAATGCCCCTGTCATTTAATAAACCTAATTTATTCACACTTATGTCCACCTCCCCATGTTTTGCCCATAAACTTGAGGGAAATCATGACAGACCGACTCAGGTATGTATCAAGCTCATCACTCATGCTACAAAGCATGTGGCCCAACATTTGACATGATGAATACCCCCACACCAGAACATATACCAGCCACCATAGCATGGCCAGTGTCTCTCCACCATCAATGGCTAATTGGGAACCATGTTGTCCATGGTGGGAGCTACGAAGACTTTGATCAAGGATTAATACAAGATGCTGGGATACTGTCAGGACAGCAGCATCCTGTGAATGTCACATGGAATGAGCGTAGTCTTATAATTGCTTCGCATTTCCCTTTTAACTACATAGCTATGTATTGTCATTAGACATGTAGTTCTTGATCACTTTCTTATGTTATTAAACTTCTAAACCTGATTTACCTTCATCCACCCCCTGGGTTCTGTTCATCAAGCTAAGTGCTAGTGTTACACAGGTACTCTAAACAATTAACTTGAACTTTGAAAGCACCAAAGCACATTTCCACATCTATAAAGGACCACAAAAAAGAGCATAGTCTGGCCAATTCGTTATTTTTATTTTTTATTTTTTTTTCAGAGTCATTAAATTTGAAATCCTTTCAAGCTACATTGTCCTCTTTCTGCCAGTCACAAATCACTGTTGTTTTTCTTGGCTCCTGGTTCATATGTTGTTAATAATTGGTCCAAGTAAGCAAAAGCTCTTTGACACATCTACATCTTTACCGATCTTATCATTTTCGTCACATTTAACCGGTTTGTCATATGTTCACCATACAGGCTGAACCGGGGATAATGAAGTCATTTGTAACTCCTTTAGGGATCTAGCCATTCTATTTTCCCCTGTACTTTCATGACTGTGGCTTGCTAATCAGGTTTGTCATTCTAACAATCAGATGCTCTGGCATACCGGCTTAAGGCATTCCTTAATTTGACATGGTTTGAATTTGTGAGCTGTTTCCAATTACCCAGTTTTCATAGGCAGTGATTTCTTGTTCCTCTTCCTTTTCTGAATAGTGCTGCATGCATGACACCCTGGGTCCTTCTTAATGGTTCGATACAGTGTATAAAGATTTGCTTGTATGGTCATATACCTATGAATAGAAGAGGCGTCTGTACCATTGTGGTGAAAGAAAGAAAATGTGAAAGACATTTGTAAGATATGGTAATATAGGCATCTATGGCTGCTTGGAAAACAGGCTTATTAGCCTCATTAAGTGCTTTGGGCTTGCAACCAAGTACCACACATAGCCATTTGTGTTTGTTAATAAGCCAATTACTTCGAGAAATCTTCTGAAATGGGTAACTATGTATGATATAGCCCAATAGAAACATTAAATCTCCATTCTGCACCATACCATCATAAGGTAACTAGTATTGACAAAATCCAAAGAGTTGGCCTGGAGAGCCAATACAACAAAACACTGTGTCCCTGCCAAATTACTAATGGACTGTATTTGATATGAGAAACGGTAGAGGGATAAAGAAGTGTACTGTTAAAAATAGCATGCTATTAAATCTGGTTCTTTGCATTGTCTAGTATGTTGAGCTGATCTCTCATGAATGGCAACCACCTAGTAGCTAGCTTGGAAAATTAAATAGACTTGTATCTCCGGATTCAAATGCATCTTCACTTGAATAATTAGGACACCAAACAATCTGTTTGAATATTTGAGTTACACCGACACCCTAATTTGAACACTCAATGCTGCGATATTGCAACTGGATGCATGCAATCCAGTACGGCGTGCCAATCACCAAAAGAAAAACACTAGAGTACGCATATTATGCATAGTTCTATTATTATTTATTTAATTGTTTTACGATTATATCATGTATCCAGTGCTTCTCATCGTTACTTTGTTCCAAAAGGCTTGTCGGGAACAGGGAATCTTTTCCCATAAGGAATAATGTAAAGTGAATTAATCCGTTCCAGAGATCTGCACTGAGACAGAGCTATAGAGACTGAATCACTGTGTACTCAATCATGAATCGAATATCAACTGGAACGAGTCGTGAGAAGTGAAAAGCAAAGCCATTGCAAGCAGGGAGCAAATATTCGAGTCAAAATGAGCCGAGAGCCGAATTTTAAGAGTTTCTGTGTAGTCCAAAATCAAGGTACCACTGTATACATATAATGTTAGTATTTGGGTGTGATTTCAGACACCCCATAGTCCCGGTGTTGCCGTCCTAGTGATAACACATGCTGAGACTCCTATTACAGTTTCACTTATTCCATGTCGTTATTGATTTTATGCATTGCGTTACATTCATTTGCTTTAGTCATGCCTTTAATAATTAATTACATACAAATACATTGGATAAAGCAATCAGTTGGGGGTCATTTACATGACTTCTGATGGGGTAATTCAATTTGGAAATTCTCTTCGAAGAAATTATATTTCTGAAAAAAAAAAGCTGAAACTCCGAGATGACTGTATGATCTTCCTGGTAATGAATTTAGAGTGTTTAAAGTAATAGTTACACTCTCTAAAAGGTAGAAAGCATACAGTTTTGTTATTTGGCCAAAGTGAAGGCAGGGAGAGATATTGTTATGGAAAGGCTCATGTGGTTTGCCAGGACATCAGAACAGAAAGCGGTCACTAAATCTGCTTGCACATTCACCTACATGCATGCATTAGCTTTATCCCATCCACTTCATAAGCAGCATATTGTACTGAATTACAAATGAGTTACATGAACATATAAATATACCAAGGCTCAATATGCAGTGTAACTTGAAGGTTCAATAAATTAAAAGGAACACACACATACAGACCTGCTTTCTCGTCACAAATCACACACTCCCATATTCACTCTCCGCATAAATCAACCACTTTGCACAAACACCCATGGATGTTACACACACCTTTATTTCAGCTATAATGCTACTATACTATAATGTAAACGTAAATGATATTTTCGCAATAAAATGATACGGAAGTGCATTAGAGAATCCTGACAACTTAAGTGACTGAAACAACCGACACTTTTGTATAAGATTACAAACAAACAAGAAAAGTCAGACTGAAGAAACGGACTCAATGAGTCAATGTGAAACAGTTCATGTAGTTATAGGTGAGACAGATTATATGGGCTATGGGGGGGCACAAATAGGAGTACTACTTACAATAGGATAGACTCACCCACTCATAATAGCCATTTACAGCTAGTTACAAATAAGTAGCGGAATGTCCCTGAACACATCAACAGAGTCTAGTCCATTAGGCTTTTGAGTGATTAATTCTCTTACTATTAAACTCCCGCCTCTGCAGACAGAGCAAAACGTACC
Organism: Parotocinclus haroldoi; assembly: GCA_034779995.1. Classification (NCBI taxonomy): domain Eukaryota; kingdom Metazoa; phylum Chordata; class Actinopteri; order Siluriformes; family Loricariidae; genus Parotocinclus; species Parotocinclus haroldoi. The sequence continues at coordinate 6,431 of JAUZST010055488.1, read as the reverse complement.
GCACAGGGGTGCAACAAAACAATACCAATGTGCTGTCAGAAGAGAATTGAGAAATGCTATAATTATTATTTATATAATTATACTTATATATTATTATGATTATTACATAACATATGGTAATTAGAGTTTAGTACAGTACCGTATACCGTAACGCCTACATCAGACAGCACTGTACAGCGTCTTTCCACTTTTGAGCCTGTTTACGGTCACTACGCCCAGAATTAAAAAAGTACCTGTACTCTGCCCAGCTAACATATAAAAATTAGGTACTAGTTATCTGCATCCATCTTAACAGCTTCTGTGATTCAGTGGTAAGAGTCACGTTACCTGAAACAGCAGTCCGGTTTGAATCCCAAGCTTAGGCTTGCAAACTGCTTGGTCGAGTGGTGTGTTTATAAACTGAAGCCCATACTGGGCAGCAGCAGTAAGTGCTGGTGGATAATTACATTTCAGTGACAATGGCAATAACATCAACATTAACAACAATTTACTTGTTTATCTTGTCACAAAAGCTGTATGTGTAATCTGTAGAGCTGATGTTTGTCTGGTGTTTGTTTTAACGATAAATCTGGTCCTTCCATTCAATGCTCATCATCACTAGTAATAACACCGGTAAAACCAATTCATTTCACATGTTAAACCTATAACGATACAAAGATTTATTACAGGAACCCCCAGAGTTGCGACACCTTTCTTCGTGAATGCTATAGTAAATCCCACAAAGACAGAAACATTATTTTTATACCTTTTTTTGTTTTGTGTGTTCTTTAGTTGCTTTTTTTAAACTGTGACTTTTAGTTGACAAATTGAAACAGCCAGACGATTTGCTTTGGGTTATGGGTTAGATGTTAGAGGGTACGACACAGGTGTGGCCTTAAGTGGCTAAAGTAATTATTATGTCAATATCTGTGTGTGTTCTGTGTGTTTAAATTGTCCATTGATCAGAAATATTGAGCAAGTGGTGCACCCCTGCAGTCAGACAATTTCTGCAGATAAAGAATTAAAGGACGGTCAAAAGCTAAACATCGTGTCTCTGGACGTTATCAAGCCCCATGAAGCTAAGTTTGTTTAACAAAGTGACCTGTAGGCGTATACAGAGTTTAGGACCTATTCCAGTGTGCTGATGTGTTCTTACTCGGTTTGTGCTTGACGTTACCTCTAACTATGAGCTCAGCAAAGTTGGACACAGCTGCTCCATAGGAGGACTGCGTAATACAGCGATAAAGGTCTTGCTCCGAATGCTGAGCTTTGTCTATCTGGAACCACGCTGCCAAACGCCGTTCGCCAACTGATGAAGTGAGTAAATATGGTTCAATAAGCAACCCGCTACGTCTCTGGAAAAGGAAAAAAAAAAGAAAAATATGAGAGAGAGAGAGAGAGAGCAAGAGAGATCTATTGGTTAGACCTTCGACATTTGACATATTTATTCAAATCCAGTACAAAACATGACGCCAAAAAGTGCACCAAAATTTCAGCCGTCAAACTTTTTAACCAGAAGAGTTTCATATCAGCATACAGTTCAGTAAAGATGACAAAGGTTAGAATTAAATCTAATAGCTAGTGGACTATGGGCCAGAAGGTCCCAGGTTCAAATCCCACCTCAGGTTCATGTGTATCTGTAGATGTACTATGTAACTGCAGACTGGCAAGGGATTTAAATACCTAAGAGTGTAATTATGAAATTGTGAGACAGGTGAGAGGAATCAATATAATGGTGTTAAAAATCGAAATAACACATCAGATAATTTATAATGACTTTGATATTAATAAAGAAAAATAGTATGTAGAAGGACTTCATGATACCCAAGGACATTCGATGAGCGAAACAATTGCTGTTCATAAGAGGTATAATTATTAATTGTAATGTATTACATTACAAAAAAAAAAATACATTTAAAAAAACGTTTCGGTTTGAGCTTATGGCAAGAGAGGTCATAGTGTAGAAAATCGGGCTGAATAATCTGGGAAATAATTTTTACTTCATTGCATCACTACTATATTCTAGTCATAGCTTTTAGATATATTGATCTCAAAAGCAGGAATACACAGTACATAGACTGAGGCACTACACACTCGGCAGGACACACACATATGTACAGGTCAGAACTCGCAAAATGACAGTTAAAAGAAGTGTCTGTGTGTATGTGTATACCTTCTCTTCTTATACTTGCAAGGACTGATAGGAAAACTTATTTTTAAATGCCAAGTTTTATTTAAAAATGGTAATCATTAATTACCACAAGGATCCTCACAAAGATAACAAGACAAATCTGTGTGTGTGTGTCTGTGTGTATGTGGGTGTGAGAGAGACAGAGTCTCATCGGATATTTTGAGCAAAGTTTAATTGAAAAACAGTCACACATTTTTCTCTTGGCCAGTGATTTTAATGTTACGCTTAAGATTAGAGAAATAATTGTTAAAAGTTGCCATAAGCATGAAAAGTTTGCATGGGTGGGTGCTGGTGTGTGATGTAGTGTTGGTCTGTAAGTTTGAACTTGTGGTAAGATTTCACAAGACCACTAGAAGAACACACACATTTTTGCACTAAGTCAATATAATTAAAATGTAATCGTCATAGTTATCCTATTCCACATTTTATTGTTATCTGCTCTTTCTCTTTTTCTCTTATTGACAGCTGTATTGTAAGGTACCTGGAACTTCTTCATGCATGACAGATGCTCTACAGAAATAATAATGTAAAATGAGACGTGAGAAGTACATCCGGCAGGAAATAAAGCAAATGTCAGAGAATGACGTGACATGGAATGAAAGGTTTAAGAAACTGAGAAATAAAATCTAAAAATGACACAGTTCATGCATTCTTCATGCTTCCTGCTGTCACACTATTACTGAGTGTACGTATTACACACACACACACACACACACACACACACACACACACTCCAGGTTTTTCAGGTAGCAGTATCTAGCACAGAGTGCTCTTATGTGTCTCTTCAAGTTTTGAAAAAAAAAAAAAAAATACTCAGCAGTGTGAGCGTGTGTGTGTGTGTGCATTGTGTCAGTTTTCTATATCATTTTGATGACCATGCTGCTCTACAAGAAAGACCTGACACCCTTTCACCAGGCCATGTTGATGGTCCCCACATAGAAAACTGATTTTCTTTCATCAAAAAACACATTTTCTGTTGAAAAACCAAAAGAACTAAACAATCGTTTACTGGTTAATGTTAGGTTTAGGTTAATGTGTAGATGTTGTACTAATTAGAGGTGACTCAAAGGTCAATGCAAAGTCCCCACAATAACAGAAAGACATTTCTGCGTGTGCTTGTGAAAAAGCATCTCTCTCTCTCTCTCAGACTACAGCATCTTTGACACTTAGATGGTTGAAAAATATTGAGGCAGCAATCCTGGGGGACATGATGGACCCACCTGCAAAATAAAGGAAAGGTCTCTATGGAATTCACACTTTTGCTGATGTTTATAATACTCTCAAGTTGAAGCATAAAGTTTGCAATATAAGTACAATATGGATGATTAAAACATGGATAAAACTCATTTTACAAGTAATAAACAAAGACATTCAGACATAAATATACTGTTCACAAAAATAGGCAATGAAATGAATAAAACATCCCCTAATTTTGGTGAGCAGTGTATTTAAGGCATTCAAGGATTCACACTTGTCCGTGCAGTTTTGTATTCAGCTGCTCAGTTAATTACCGTACTATTCCATAATTAATATGTGCCGCTACATTCTGAGTTTTGGGATGATCTTGGGTACTGGGTTATTTTCTTGCTTCTCATGTGTGAGCACTCAGGATGTTTGCTTGCTGAGGAGGTGGGCTGCTAATTTCTCGTTGGATTGTCTTGGCTGTGTTACCTTCTGGCTCCTGCCTTTCTAGTTATGCTACTATAGATAGTGCTGCTGGAGTATTATGTTTCACTTGGCACAACTGCGTTCTGCTAAAAGCCTGTATGTTCCTAACATCCCTATGTACATTTTCTGATTTCTCCTCAAGCTGTTCTTCCGGTACCAGGTGGTGCCTGCCCGGGCAACTCTGGGTGCAAGGGCAGGAACAACCCTAGACGGGGCGCCAATCCATGCGATCATAGGGCGCACACACACGCACAGTCACGCCCACAGTCACACACTAAGGGTTACTTGAGAGACACCCATTAACCTAACACACATGTCTTTGGATTGTGGGTGGAAACCGGAGTACCCGGAGTAAATCCACACAGAAAAGACCCACTCTGCTGCTCACTCAGGGTTCCTGCTTTGAGACAAAGCTCTTCTGGAAAAGCATGATATAACTAAATTTCACTTGGCTTGACTATGTAAACCTGATAAAATGTGTCCCCAACTCTGTCAACCCCCTAGTTTGGTTATTCTATGATTGCAAAAACAAATCTAACGGCGGCCTCAGAATTTTCCACAGTACTGTGTATCTCTCTGTCGGCTAGTAGTATTTGGTTTTGTTGAGAGAAGTACTAAAGCAACTGAGAGGTTTCAATCAGTTAGAGATGTTCAGCTGAAAACGGTGCAAAAGAGACAAAAGACATTTAAATAGAAAAACATGTCAGTCTAAGCAAAAGCGCAAAGAACAAAGTCACAGGCTATCAGCAAACAAACAGAGCTATGGAAAAAAGGTGTGTTGTGAAAGTGTGTGTGGTGTTTAAATAAAAGACAGCCAAAACACAAGCAGAGAAAGGCAACTGTCCAAACAATGAAACAAGGATGTAGAGAAGTTTAGGTGTGTTAGGGGATTCTAGAAAATGGGTTTCTTTTGGGCACCCTCAAGCTCTCAGTTAAATATACTATTAAAACATCATGCAAATGGCTTCACTCTGACTGCCTCAAGCATCCATTTATTCATTCATTCATTGTTGTATGTGCCTAACCTGGCCAGGCACAGGGCTCAAGGCTGGAATAACCATGGACAGGGCACTAATCCATCGTAAGGCACATACACTCACTCACTACTACACACATTCACAGACTAAGGACAATTTGAAAACACTTATTAATCTAACACACTTGTATTCGGAATATGGGAGGAAACTGGAGTACACCCCCCTTCACACACACACACACACACACACACACACACACATAGGGAGAACATGCAACACTACACAGACAAAGTCCAGGGTTGGGATCAGAAAGGGGTTCTCTGAGCCATTAGGAGGGCATGCTAACCACTGCTCCACTGTGCCGCCCCTCTGCTGTAAACAGTGGGCTTAAATAGCAGAGAACGTGATTAAGAAATGACGGGATAGGAGTGAGGACAAAATACTACTGCGAATGAGATCAACAAAAGGCCTGTGGTAGCCTAGCGGTTAAGGTACTGGACTCTAGACCAGAAGGTCCAGGGTTCAAATTCCACCTCTGCCAAGCTCCCACATTTGGGTCCTTGAGCAAGACCCTTAACCCCCAATTGCTTAAAAAATGTAAGACTGTATTAATTGTAAGTCGCTCTGGATAAGAGCGTCTGCTAAATGCTGGAAATGGAAATGTAAGATAAACCTCATACTAATACCCATGTATTTTATATGGCTGTCTTCAAACTTTTGGCTATGTAGCCCAAGTCGGTTTTCATTGATCACATTATCTAGTCTCAGCCAGTTAATGAACAGTTGAAAACCTCTTTTTGTGGCCCCTTTTCCTTTTTAGAATCTCTCTATGCCATCATGAGTGTGCCGGACTACCTGCAGTGTGCTGAAGACCACCAGACGGTGCTGGTGCTGGTGCAGCCGCTGGGCGCCATCCCCGAGGACGATTTCTTCAGCGTCTATAAGCGGGTGGCGAGCGTGTGCCAAGTGAGCGTGGGGGACTCGCAGCGCTCTCTTTCTGTGCGCTACAGGCACCATTACGCCCCCGAGAATGGTGAGTGGGGTGAGTTCCAGGCACATCGTAGAGCTGTGGGGCTGGTGGCCGTAGCCTGGTGCCCGGTGGGGGGCAGCGAGTGGGCGCTCACTGCCGAACGTTTCCGAGCCATGAAGGAGCGACTCGGTCCTGCGCTGTATGACTCTCGCCTGCTTGCATTCGGCCTGAGCGGACCCGCTACAGCTGAGCTCCAGCGACCGGATGTGGCCTTTTTTCCCGGGTACGAACAGTGCCCCGATCTGGAGAAGACGGTGGAGGATTTTATTCAGTCCATCTTCATCGTGCTTGAGTCTAAGAGGCTGGATCGTGCGACCGATAAGTCCGGAGATAAGATCCCACTCCTGTGTGTTCCCTTCGAGAAAAAGGATTTTGTGGGGTTGGACACGGACAGCAGGTGAGTTGCATACGTTTAAGACTTTCTGCATATGACGGTTGTTTACACACAGGATATAAAGTATAAGTTATAATGCCTGAAGTGTGTTGGTGGCACTGTTATAGTATGCACGGACAAGTGTGTGTGTGTGTGTGTGTGTGTGTGTGTGTGTGTGTGTGTGTGTGTGTGTGTGTGTGTGTGTGTGTGTGT
>JAUZST010055477.1:0-24043 GCA_034779995.1 Parotocinclus haroldoi | reverse complement strand
TGTGTGTGTGTGTCTCGGGGTGTGTGTGTGTGTGTGTCTCGGGGTGTGTGTGTGTGTGTGTGTCTCGGGGTGTGTGTGTGTGTGTGTCTCTGTGTGTGTGTGTGTGTGTGTGTCTCTCTCTGTCGGTGTGTGTGTGTGTGTGTGTCTCGGTGTGTCTGTGTTGTCTGTGTGTGTCTCTGTGTGTGTGTGTGTGTGTGTCTCTCTGTCGGTGTGTGTGTGTGTGTGTGTCTCTCTGTCGGTGTGTGTGTCTGTGTGTGTCTCTCTGTCGGTGTGTGTGTGTCTGTCTGTGTGTGTGTGTGTGTGTGTGTCTCTCGGGGTGTGTGTGTGTGTTGGTGTCTCGGGGGGGTGTGTGTATGTGTGTCTCTCTGTCGGTGTGTGTGTGTGTGTGTGTGTGTGTGTGTGTGTTTCAGGACTGTTACTTGGTCTCCATACTGAATGAACTGGCAGGAAACTCGTTTATGGTTTTCTGCAGTACATGTAATAATACTCAGAGGGTGGCGCTCTTACTCAGGAATCTGGGCATCACTGCTATTCCTCTTCATGGACAAATGAGCCAGGTACACACACACACACACACACACACACACACACACACCGACACACACACACTGTGCACTTTACCCTCCGTGTTTCTATAGTGAGGAACAGTGATCACCATCCATTTTGTGTATCATATAAAGAACATGGGGCCAGCCGGTGCCCACCTGGCAAATCTGGGCACAAGAGCAAGAACAACCCTAGACGGGCCGCCAATCCATTGCAGCTCACAGACACACAAACAGCCACACACTAAAGGACGCTTCAGAGACACCAATTAACCTAACACGCATGTCTTTGGACTGTGGGAGGAAACCGGAGTACCCGGAGTAAACCCACGCTGACACGGGGAGTACCTGCAGACTCCACACAGAAAGGAGCCAGGCCGGGATCGAACCCGGGACCTTCTTGCTGCGAGGCAGCGGTGCCCCCGTGCTGCTGTTTCGGTAGAATAGCGCCTTGGAAATCAGACCCGTTTTACACGCAGGATGTAAATAGATTTTCTTTTTTAATCGGCCGAGGCTCGTCCGTGGATAGAGTTGGGTTTGTTTTCTGTAGGAGAAGCAGTTTTTATATTTTCCAAATTCCGTTCCTCGGCTGTTCAGGACCGAAGCCCAGAGTCTGATCCCGAGTCTGTTTCATAATGCAGCTTCATAATGTCGATAAACAAATCGTTTTGTTCGTTCCCTTTGATCTTAAACTCTCCCAATAAACGCGATAACGCAGCTGTAATACAATCGCAGTAACAAACCGGAGGCTCTTGTTGTATCGGCCCTGGCCTCCTGATCTTTACGACCGTTATTACAGCTCAGCTATTAAACACTTATCCATGTGTGTGACGTCTACAGGGCAGTGACACGTACACGGGCCAGGAAGAGCCCGGACCGTCCGGATCGGCCGATGGAGAGGTACCATGTTCCGTACCACGTGCAGGGTACAGGTGGTCACGCGGTGCGGTGGCGAGTGACGTGCTTTCTTTTTCAGGCGGAGGAGGACGTGACGTCGCTTTATAAGCGCTACCTCAGGCAGGAGATCGCTTACAGACAGCTGAAGATGAAGAAGCTCGAGAAGGAGATCCAGCTGCTGGACAAACAGCTGGATGTGAGTTAGATCCTGTAGGGCAGCCTTAAACGGTCTGATTATGACCCGTAGGGGCCGAGTTACTAAAAATACAAGGCGCTCAGAAGCGTGTCCCAAGAGTCTCCCCGAAAGTCGCAGTCGCAGTGGTTAAGCTTCGGGACGATTGATCAGAACGTCCAGAGTTCAAACCCTAAGGTTTGCTGGGCCCTTGAACTGGGCTCTTAACCCACACTTGCTTTGGTTTGGTAACGCAGGATGAAATACAAGCACGATTAGCCTGCTGTGTGATCTGGGAGGATTACTCGCACCCAAATCTGCTGTTTTACCACTTAGGTCGTAATAACAGACGTGTCATATTTAATGGCCTGTTTTTTACCTTGACGTTCAGGGATATACTGTGTAAATGCCGACATTTTTTGGGCCAAGTTCCACGTTTTGGGGCAAGTTTTTCCGTCACGTGACTAATAGGTAAGGATTTTGCCAGGGTGTGAGGATCTGAACTTTGATTTTCTCTCCCTTTTACAGGTTCACGCATGAGATTCCAATAAAGATGTCTATTTTTTTTATAAAACCGTGTGTTTATTTGGATAGTTCTGTAGTTTCGGGGGCCTGGAAGCAGGACTTTTAGCAGGGCGTACAGGTCAGAACAGGGATGTTTGGGTAATTTAGTTTCACACTGACGCCCAGGGAAATGAAAACCCGGCAGATTCACGCATCCCCTCTCCCTCCCCTCACCCCGGTGGGCACCCCGGTCCCACTGAGTAGCCAGAACAGGTGGGTCCCAGTGCCCAGTGAAGCTCCCTAGTGACCTTCTAATGCATCTTCTAGAGATAACAAGGTGGAATCCAAATGTATCCCGAGGTAAATCTACAGAAATTAAAAGCATTCCCAAGTTTTACAGGTAGTCCACAGTACAAGTCACTTCACAACAGAGAGATTTTATCTGTGCTCCTGTTTTAAAATGCCCTCAAGGTCGTGTATTTGCGGTTTGGTTTTGTTTTGTTCCGTTACCGCACGAACATCGTATGTTAGCATGCTAGCGAGTTCGGTGGCACCTGACCATTGATCTGGAAGCTTTTAGCTCGCCGGAGCTCTTCTTGGGTCTCCTGGCAATTATAAAACAAATCAATAAGGATTGGGACAAACGTTCTTGAAGGAATTGTTCCCTCGTACAGCACGTATTTGCACAGGGACAGACAGGCGTCGGTTTTCATCTCTCAGACCCTCTACTCACTTCTCCTCTGTCACCAGTCCTTCTTGCATCAGACTCCCTTTGAATGGTCGTTGGATCCGATGTGACCATGGGTCCGTGATCCAGTCGTGTCAGGTGATTTTTAACGGTCATGCGTTACACAAGGTGGCGCTGTTTGCCTTCTGACTTGGTTGACAGGATCCTGTACCCAATAGCCGATACTCCAGAACTATTTCTTTATAAACAAAACGTAGCTATGCTTTCATTTACAGTAGCGTTATGTTTTGGAAAACAACCTAACGTTATCTCTTTCTCTGTATGTGTGTGTGTGTGTGTGTGTGTTTACGTTGCATGCAGAGAGATAAACTGATTACAGCGACGGAAAAAGCTTGAATTTGACGGGAAGGTGAATCTATTGTACATCTTAGCAACATCACCGATCATTATCTGGTCACTTGCACTGCATTACCCATAATCCCCGTTTACCGGCAGGAAGCAGCAGAAGGTGAATTCTGCTAAACGGGTGGAAAACAGATTTTATAAGCTGTCCTGAGGAATTCTGGGTAAACAGATCATGTAGAGGCTTGTGTGCAAACGTTCACAGTATTCATGACGTTCCTCCTTACTATTCTTTCTCTTTTTGTTTCTTTGTCTTTGTGCGTTTGTCCCGTCCGTTCGTTTTTTTTTTTCCTTTCTCGTTCCCCTCGTTCCGTTTTCCCTCTTTCACGATTTGATCGTGGTTCTGTGGTTTGGACTTTCTGTGATTTGTACGGACGCCCTTCTTGGCCTCCTTTCTGTTCCTCTCAGTGGTTCTTGTTGTTGTTGTTGTTGTTGTTGTTGCGCAACAACTCGATCCTGAGATAAGATGGCGTGGAAGTGAAGCTCTGCTGTAGTTCTCACTCGTCCTAACCTGCCGCCGTTAACGTACCAGCCCCGGGCGGATCGACTGACCCGTGTGCTTCCGAAAACGACGCTTCTGAGGAACTGCTTCAAAAGACGTCATGGGCGCGGCGGGCGGGTTGCGAGCGCGGGTCCAACGTAAACGCCGAAGCGAAAGCGCCTCGAGTTTTCATGTCAACATTTCCAAACAGGCAGCGCAGACAGAAAAGGTCTAGGGTTACAAGGAAGCAGTGAAGCTCCGGGAAAAAACGGAGGCGGTTTATCAAGGGACAGGGGTTTAACGTGAAATGTGAGGGCAGCAGAACGTTGAGACTCAGAAGGTGGGTCGTTCCAACTGTGAAGTTTGGTGAAGAAAGGACGCTATGCACTAAGAACTCTCCTGTCTGGAAGTCAATAAGACAAAAGGGAGGAAAGATGGTACCAAATGTTTGTTTGTTTGTTTCACGCGATATCAGCATCTCTGGCCGGTTCAGTGACCCAGACGAGGTCACGTCAGTTAACGAGGTTACATCAAGACGTAGTCGTATATACGTTCGGGTTTGGGCGTACCGAACGGGCACAGTTCACCCTTTGCGCTTCTGCATCCAGTAAATAAACAAGGAAGTAAAAACGTTTCCCCGATGTGGGTCAAAAGTCGCACTGACAGAGCTCCAGTGCCTGTGCAGTCGCTTTTATCTGCACCTTTTACCTTTTATCTCATAGGTGCGGTTCTCTGAGCCCAGGGTTTATGACCAGCAAAACATCGCATCTCAATAAAACGAGCGCCCTGTCTAATCTAAATTGGATCCCGGCGTGAAACGTGCGCGATATATCAAGTCAATTCCTCTTCATGGACTCCCAGAATAGACTCATCAAGCCTTCTCCGGGACGTGGGGCGGGACGGGCGCTTTTTGAAGCGTCAGGATTTTACAAAAAAACCCCTTTTGTCCTGGGTTTCCTTGGATTTCTCTCCTGCCAACACCCTCATTATGTTCGTGCGTCTCTAAATTCGGGCCAACTTCCGCCTGATAGGAACCCTGGCCCACGTCCGACTTTCTGAGAAATAGATAAAGAATCTCGCAAACAGGAAGCTGCTTTCAAAGGCGGCCCCCCCCCCCCCCCCGCGTCCCCCCCAGTCCCAGCCTTCGCCTTTGAGTCCCGACCTGGCCTTGCCTCTTGTATTTTGACTTTCTACTCTCTCTTCCCTCGGTCTCTGACGTCAACGGAGCTCGAGCCCGGCCGCTTTTTCGAAAATAAACTCCCAAGATTCCTCGACTCCCGCTGGAACCTGGATGGAAAATCCTGGCCCCCGTGTCGCTGCTGGTTTTTGGTAAACAGCAGCTTTGCTTCTCAGGATTCGGATGACTGAGGCAAGAAAGCGGCTTCGCCTCACTGTTTGCAGACTCGACCTTCGCTGTTGTAAACATCGTTATTTCTGTTTGAGGCTTTCTTATTTAATGTTTACATTCCACCGTAATGCCGGTGGAAATCAAGCCACTTTGCCGCAGAAGGAACGCAGGCCAGATCCTTTCTTCCTCCTCAAACCCTGCTTTATGTACACGCTCGGAAATGTTTTGAACCTGTAACGGCGTTGGGAGTCCCAACAAAGAGGAATCATAACGTCACCACGTGCACTGCGTAGACAAAAGTTTGCGGACGCTGCCCTGTGCGAGTTGAGAATATGAAGCCCAGGATAAAACCCCGGCCGTCAAACGGGTCGTTCTCATACCTCGTTGACTCTCAACACCCCAGTTCATCGTCTGTCTCTTCCTGCTGTCCCTAAACACAGCCCATAGATCATTGGTTTTTCCAAAACATCGCCTTCAGACGCCTTAAAACCCCAAAAGCGAGGCATTGTCAAACACCAGAAGCCAAAATCTATTGGTAAACCCAAGGTGGGGGTGAGGGGCTTTTTTTTTTTTTGTTCAGAACACAGTTTTTTCCAAAATGAAGTGGAGAACACCTGGCCATGTGTACTAAATAAAAAATAATAAAGAAGAAGAAGAAGAAGAAGCATTGGCCAAAGGGCTTCACGGTGGGTTAAGTGCAGGTCTGGAGCAGCGTAAACCGAGGCACTCTAATCTAATCCACCGGTTCGGATACTGTCTGTGGAGTTTGGTATGTTCCCCCTATCATACATTGGGCCCGGCAGCGCTGGTACCCATCCCTAACCCTCTGCTCACGCAAATCTGAGCTTAAACAAACCCCCGAGTCATTAAATAGCTCCAAGCCATAATTCCGTTCTTCCTCTTCAGCCGAACCTTCGGGGTCCGATTTGTCACCGGTGCGTCACTCTGGAGAACGTGGTTTGGCTGCTCCAGGGTCCAGTCATGTCTCGGCCTCGTCCTCATTCGGACCCGGACTTAAGGTGGACGCGGTTGACCGCGAACGATCCGGCCTGCATGCCTGGGTGAAATCTGCACTCTCGATTGGCTAACGGGGTAAAACAAGCTCCGCCTCTCCTCATCCGGCATCCAATGGGTGAACGCGATGTACCTGGGACCGATCCGACCTTTAGATCGGCGCTTCCGTCTAGCACTTTCGTTTCAGGGCAAACTGAAATGTTGTCACTATGGTCAATGTGCAGGGTGAGTCAAAAGTCACAGGACACCCTCGCGCTTCAGAATGCCTCACAGGAAACCTCAACAAGTGGCCTGAGACTTTCGACTCGCCCTGTATTCAGGCGCCTTTACGCCTTAAACCGAATCCTCATCATCAATTGCTTCCTAAAATTAATTTAAAAAATTGAATTACTTTGACCAACCTCAGAATATAATAATAATAATAATAATAATAATAATAATAATAATAATAATAATATTAATTTAAATATATGACCTCTCACCACTTTAACTACGACCCCTGCAGCCCCATGATGCTCTCTGGCTCCGGCTGTTGCAAATACCCAACGACCGAACAGTTCTTCCTCAGACAGGTCGTACCTTTGTGTTTCATTCTTTAAAAAAAAAAAGGAAACCCGGAGCAAAACGAAGGAAGGAGACCACCCGATTCCAAACAGCGTTCAGATTTATTCTTTGGCACGCGTGCACAACGGGGTCACTGAGTGACGTCCCTTTACGCGGCGCACGCATTACGGAGCGATTGCACAAAGTAATACTATCACAAACCAGTACGAAGTTACGAAACAAGGACGGTGGAGGATGTGAATTCGACCCCCCCGAAGAAACGAGGGGCACAGACATCGGACAACAGCAACGATGGAAAACCATCAGACGCGGCTTTCGGGGCAGGCGTTTTAAACGTTAGGAGACGTGGAGAACAAAAACATGCTGGCGCTGGGCCGAGCTGCATGAGGATTTAAACATGATTGTAGTACGTGTGACGGGTGATGAATATTCACCACATCCTGTGTGTGCGCTCAGAAACAAAGGCCGTTGACGTCAGTCCGAAACGGGCAGAACTGACTTTCGAAGTGTTATTGTTAACGTCGCCGGCGCTCTTGCCTCTCCGCCGGAATGCCTACATCTCTAAAGTGGTTTCAGTGTGAGCAGTAAAGTGCCGGGTTCGTTCTACGTAGAGAAAAAGTACCGCCCGTTACAAAGTTCCGGCGCTTGGAGAGGATCGAACAGCGACCCGTCCTCAAGCCCAGGTCGGGAAGACCCAAAGAGTTCGCTTTCAGCGTATAAAAAAAAAAGAGCAAAACCCTTCATGTTTGACATGTTGGCGCGTGCCCACGACGGTGGAAAAAAAAACGTGTCTGACACGTCAGTAAATAATCCGTACGGATCACGAGTCAGTAGTTCTCCGTTATAGCATCCCACAGCGCGGCCAAACGCACCTTCAGGATCTGTAGTTCCGCTTCGCAGGGCGTGGCTCGAGAAATCAAGAGCGACCGCGACCTCACAGGCCGTCCGGCTCGCCGGATCAGGTCTCCGACAGCAAGCGTCTCCTGGACGTCCGGAGGAGTTTGAACAACATGGCAACCCAGTTCCCCGCGGTGAACGCCTACGTCTGGGCGGGTGCTCGGCAGTCCCTGTCCGAAGGCGTCCCGCGGTCGAGCGTGTCCATCTGAGCTCCCGCGTCGCCCTCTTCGCCGTCCAGAGTCAGCTCGAACTGGAACTTGTCCCCCCCGGGCGAGTAGTAGGGCGGAGACGGGCTCTGAGGGATCATACTGTGGTACCAGTTCCTGTTCTCCTCCAGGTTGTCCAAAATATCCTGGGCGTCTGGGTGCACCAGGTCGGCCCACGCCTCCCACAAAGGGTGCACGATGTAGTCGATGAAGCCCACCTGCGGCAGAACGAGGACGAGGTCGGTACAGATCGGCTCACCACAGAAGAGATCTCAAAGCAACGGCATAGTTCTCACGAGTCCTACCTGCGATTTCTCTACGGACGCCGTGTGTTTGTCGCACATGGGGCTGATCTCCATGCCCCGCTCCCTCTCCCGGTCACCCTGGTGGAAGAACTCGTCCATGATGCGGTCCGTCCACTGCCGGTACAGGTCCAAGGGCTTGGTGGGGTTGCTCAGGTCGGCGCAGTGGACCATGGTACGCAGGACCTGGGCGTATGGTCAGGGACGGGAGCCTGTTAGGTTCAAAGACCCTCACTCGACATTTCAAGCTTTAGGTTCAAGTGGCCCGGGTCTCACCTGGATGCGGTCCGTGTAGTTATCCAGCAGCAGCACGCCTGAACTGGTCACCTTCTTGGTCTCCACCATGGTCTTCAGGTCAGCCAGCAGGCTCATGTGTTTGGACATGTCCGTTGCCAGAACCTGATAAAGACGGGGAAATGCAGGCTCAGCACAGCAGCTCGAGACAGAACGGCCAACCAGGGCGTGGAACAGAGGAACAGAGGAACAGAGGAGGGGGTTTCAGTCTCACCATGTCGATCACCATCGTTCTCAGAGTCTGCCGCTGTTTCTTGGACAGGTTTTGGAAGATGTCACAGTTTTCCCCTTGTAGGAGCTTGAAGCCCATGGCCAGGTGGTGGTTCTCCAGAACGGACTCGTCGTTGTAGGTCAGCGCCAGTTCTGAGTCTGCAAGGCAAAATTAGAAATTGGGTTTTTTTAATAGATCACTTACTGTATATGGATTACATACGGTATATGGATTACATATGGTATATGGATTACTTACTATATATGGATTACATACTGCATATGGATTACATACTATATATGGATTACATATGGTATATAAATTACATACTATATATGGATTACATACTGTATTTGGATTACATACTATATATGGATTACATACTATATATGGATTACATACTATATATGGTAAACGTAGATAAAATCAGGTTAAATGAATCGAGTAGTTCGTTGTGTTTAAGCGAGACTCTCTAGACGAGACGCGGTGAAACAGCAGCGCAGTTTAAAACAGACGTGACGTGCCGAACGTTCGCCAGCAATCTGCTTCGCGTTACTCGAGCCGCACGCAACAGAGGAATGGAAGTAAAAAAAAAACTCACTGGTATTAATTAGGAACTGGTTGGAGACCCCCGGGTGGTCCACGTCATGGATGGCAGCGGCAAAGAGGGCTGCCAGGATCTCCAGGTCTGTGAAGACGGCCTGTAAACGAGGAAAGATGAAAGCCTAAATTAAAGGCGAAAGCATAAATCGGCAAATATTGACAAAAACGCTAAGCAGTCCAGCCCCGGCTCACGGACATGTTTATTTTCCTCACAACCGAGAACTGGCTCCAGACGAAACAGGGCGCATTGTTTGAGGATTAGCGAAGGCTCATGAAGCGGAGTTTACAAACACAGCGAGCCAAGCAGGCACGGGGCGGAATGCCGAAAAGGTTTTTTAACGGAAAAGCGTTTTGTGAAATTAAAAAAAAAAAAGGAGTGCTCTCTGACCTCCAGGGCCGGCGTGGAGAGCAGGATGTGCGTGGACTGGGCGACGTCGGCTGCGTGCAGGCTGTTGTGGTAGGCCACGTCCGAGTGGTAGTGTTCCTCCAGGGTCATCATGTAGGTCACAAAGGTGTCCATCGGAATCTTAAACGTCTTCAGCAAGTCTCGCTCCTGGACAGGGGTACAGTGACGACGGGTTAAGCTCCGTTTGGAACCGGACCGTCACGCTCGTGTTATTCGGTCGGCAGGAAACGAAAGGCTCACCTGGAAAATGCTGTACATGACGCAGGTGAGAGGGCGTTGGTGCGAGTGCTCGGCAATCCTGAAGATGTTCAGACCCCACTTGTTGACGTTCTCCAAGTCCTGGGGAGAAGGAGATGTCAGGATGGTTAATAATTAAGAACGACGAACTAGGGGACAAAGGAAGTGTCTGCAGGGGATAGGGGACTAGGAAACATTGTTGACCCTGGAATAAGGAGAGGCGATGGGTTTTCGGAGAGGTAGAAACATCAAAGGTTGGAGACCAGATGAAAACTGTAGGTCGGAATCTAGCGAGGAGATATCCTGTTGGCGAGCTAACGCCATATATGGGATACGTCTAAGGGACAAGGAAACCGGGGATGGGGGGGCCTGACCGCGAGCCTGAGCAGCTCCTGATGCAGGAGGTCGTCAACGAAGCCGCTGGTCAGCGGGAAGTCGGTCGAACACCGGGCGATAACTGGGCGACCATTGGGGCAGAACTGGGGCGTACCTTTGCGAGCACGTCCTCCATTTCCGTCTTGACTCCGAATCGGGCCACGCTGCCGGAGATTCCCGTGCCGTGCGTGACCTTCCTCATGCCGCCGATCTGGGTCACGAGCGGCTGCTGCCTCCTCTTCCTCTCCCGGGACTTGGGCGGAGGAGACGGGATCTCCAGCTCGTTCTGTTTGTCTGTGAGAGAGAGAGGGGGCGGTTTCATGGTGTCAGTTATGCTAATGGACCCGTCTACTCAATTCACCACTTGACATTTAACTGTCTCGAACCGAACGCGAGCCCGAGCGGCTCCACTCCCACCTGAGAGCGCGCGTTTCCATCAAATTATTCGTTACAAACGAGGTGGCCTGACTCAACGGGCTTTGTATCGGTCGGCCCACTCCTTCGAGGGAAAAAAAAAAAAAAGGCGTGCTGTGTGTAAACAAGGCCGTTAGAGGGAAAGCCGGGCGATTGCTGCGAAACCTCGTCCGTGACGCTTTTCAGAGGTAAAGCCCGCACTCGCGTGTTCACAAAACAAACACGGCCGTGGAAGCGGCGCTCGTTTCGGCACATTGTCGCCCAGGCAGTTCAGGGAATTGTCTCAGCCTCTTCCTGGCCCTGCCGCATGAGTTTGGCTCCGATATTTCGGAGGACACAAATTCCCAAACTTTCTGTCCCTTTTGGCCTTCCACGCCCGGACCTGAAACTCAGTTCTGCCTCGGGGAGAAACTCGGGAGAAACAGCTAAGAAACTCGGACTCACCTAAGAACGTGTTGGAGATGAATTCGGACACCTGGTTCCCGGAGCGGCTCATTTCCGAAAGGTGCGTGAGCTCGCGGTTCAGCATCCTCTTAAACTGCAATGGAACAGCCAGAGAAAAAGGCGGTCAGACCTCACAGGCGCTTCAGTAATGTGCAAAAGTCTGTGGACGCCTCTAAAAAAGCCAGAGTGCGCCAAAGTTTTGGATCAGGATTTATCTGGGACTGTGCAACCCCAGACTGGGCAGAGCGTGCACGCCGCGTTAGGCCAATGCAAATCTGCACAAAACACACGCACGCACGCACACGCACGCACACACACACCTTAATGTAACCCCAGGATAAGAACAGCGAGTAGTTAGCCTCCGGCATGCTGGCACCGAGCATCCAGATAATCGCAGCTTCCCTTTGATAAAGAGCGTCCAGCCTGCCAAAGACAACACGTGACCCGCCTGCGTCCCGTCCAGGGATCCCAAAAAAACAGGATAAACCCGGGGTCGAGCTTGGAGCCGCATCCAAGATGAAGACCTATCTGTCCTCATGCTTCGACTCCGGACTGGGTCTGCTCTCTCTCGCGCTCTCTCTTTTTCTCACGTCGTTCGCGTGAGAGACCAAATCTCTCGCATTCACTTCACATGTACACACACGCACGCACACACGCACGCACAGAGGCAGCCGTACGGAAAAGCGGCTCTGCACTTTTCCTGAACCGTTGGGCTATTTCGTTACGTCATGCTATAACTATGCCGTTTTCCATAACCTCACGCTGCTGGTGCTCGTTTCCGAGCGGCCGGTGCCGGCCTGAGCTGCGCCGACCCGTCCGCTCCGCTCCAGCTTTTACGCACAAGCCTCATCCGAGTGATCTTTCCTTTGTCTGGCAGCCAAGGAAGTGTGTGTGATTCACGTGGCCTGTCTGACCCTGCAAGACAATGCGTCTCTCAGCGGGCTCTCTCGTTCTCTTGGGCTCCGGGTCGCTGTTAGTGCCCCGTCAGAGGCTCGGATCGCATGCACTTCAGAGAGCACTACAACCCAAATTCCTGCACCCGCAGCCGCAGCGCCACGGCACGCTTGGCTCGTACGGGCAGCTTCTAAAAAGCTTTACAACGCCTCGATCTGACCAAACAGACAGAAACAGGGGAAAGTGCCAGGTCGGGTCCCTGTGGGCACCCATTACTGCGTTATTCATTTAATGCCAACTCACCTCGGCCCAGTCTCTGAAAGCTCCAAACTTTCTCCTTTTCTCAGAGCAGCATAGTCCCATGTTGGCATGCGCGATGCCCGGCGCTCGGCTCACTTTGACAGACGCCAGGAAGTGTGCGAGACAAAGACCTGGCTGATTCACCTCACTCGGTCCGAACCCGCCTCTGTCGTTAGGCTCCGCCCTCCCTCCCTCCCTCCCTTACACTCTCCGTTGCTCGCTCATGCACTCGCTCCCTCCGTGGCCTCAGGTAAAACACACACACACACACACACACACACACACGCACACGTTTCCTGATCGCAACCCTCTCTCTGTGACCTCAATTGAACTGGCGTCATTTTGGTTTTTGACGTCCTGCCTCGTCTGACCGAGCTCACCGCCGTACAGTCGCTTTTCATCTGCGCTCAGACTCGCTCGTCCATCAGCCACCAACGCACCAACGCTCGCTGGCCTGCCTGCGAGGTACTGCGCCCGGTGTCGCCCCACGTCCTAGACCGGCACCTCTTATCAGTGTAAACAAGGCAGTGCAACCTTCTGCGGCCTAGTTAGGGCCTTAAACCGAGCTTACGCCATTCCAGGCGCGCTTCGGCTCAGCTGGGCTTGTGCTTGATAACAAGGTTCAAATCAGAGTCCAGCACCGGACAGCTTGCTCAGCTCCTATCAACTCTAAACTGTGGGACCGTGGTGGTGCAGCGGTTAAACTACTGGACCAAAAAGGCCTGCGCAGCCAAGATGCAACACTGTGCAAAAGTCTCAGGCCACCACGAGAGCAGACGAAGCATTTTTTTGCCCATGGTACGACCCCCTTTAACTCTTTCATAGCCTCCTTTAGACTACTTCGTGGGGTCTTACCTGACACTTGAGCAATAGTCGCGTCTAGCAGCCTCGTATGGGTGCCCTTTTACTGTCTTTTTGTCAGGGCAGCGGCCAGGGGGCAGGGTGAAAAGGATAAGCTACGGTAAAGCTCAGAAAGATTGGAATGAAGATCAGTGGGAAAGAGGATTATGGAATGACAGTATGTTGTTTGTGGACGCTATACGGTTGCCATAATGGTGGCTGTAACGGTTAAGGCGCTGGACCAAAGTCCCTGTAAGTCATGAGTCGGCCCGTCCGGGGATCACGTTTGCTTGTCCAGAGCGTCCCACAGACGCTGGATCGGCTTGGGAATTTGGAGATCTGGGGCGACGCCTTTCGACTCCCTTCCGTGCTCCTCAAACGATTCCCGAAATGTTGTTAGCGTGCAGGTGGGCACTCGGTCTGCGGCCGTGCTTAGCCAGAACGTCTCTTTTCGACTGAGTTTAACTTCAGGTCTGTGCTTTAAGAGCTGCCGAATTCAGTCCAGTCCAGTGCAGCGTGGAAATTTCCCGCTCTGACACATCCTTGCATGTTAATTAGCTGATTTAATGGGCTCGTTACGGCCAGGAAATACCCGCACTGCATTGGAATGTACGTGCTCTCACGTATCACAACTTGTTTTTTTGGGGGTTTTTTTTTTTTCATGCAAGAGCAGAGCTTAGGGCAAAACCTTCGACTGACAGTGTTTCGGCGGCGCACGGCTTATCGTAACGTCAGTAGGAACCCTCCAACACCTAAATGGTTCCCTAAATGCACCGGCCGGGATTTGACCCCAAAACCCTTAGAACCAGCTGCTGGAAACGGCAGCTCCTAGAGCTGAGCAGGGTTTATTGTTTCTATTGAGTTCTGTCCGGGCGGTGCCTTCAGGCCTGGTCAGGTGTCACACAGGGACCGGGACTGAATCAGGAAAAAAAAAAAGAGTACACAGTGGAACCTTATTTGGTTCTGGAAGGTTCGAATTTCGAGGTCCGTCTGCGCGGAACCTGCCTCCTCCAGAACGGCTTCTGATGCCCAGAATCGGTGTGTTCCTGTCCTGTAAACAATACGTCGCTCGTTCGTTTCGAGAAACCCGCGCCAGTATTTACACTTTTAAAGAGTCCTCTGCGCAGACGGACGCAGACGCTCGGTGCTACCTGCTGGGAATAGCGAAGCGGCAACAATAACATTCCTGAGAGGCGCAGTCAGCCCGAAGCGTGTCAGTTCCTCCTACAAGACGTCAGTGCGTTGATGTAACTCGGCCTGTGTGTGTTGGGTGGCGTGGATCTGCAGTCGGTCAAGCGCGATGTGGAAAGGTCTCCCTCTGCGTAATGCGATCCCGCTGGGCGAGCAAACAAATCCCCCAAAACCAACACACACACACACACACACACACACACACACACGGCTGTCCAGTCCAAATACTCCACAGTACAGATTTAGGATACGGAAAGGTTCCTTCTGTTGGGGTAATTACTGACTGCAGTGTCTGACGTTACTGGGGACCACTGGCATGGACCACCAGACCAAGTTGCTTTCAAATGCACCAGTGAAAATTTGTCTAGGTGATCCGTTAATCTTGCTTGAATGCCAAATCAAATCTTCTTCATCTTGTTTTTTTTATTCCATTAGAGGTTGTGACGGTGTCCACGTGCGTTCTGTTCCTGCAAGTTGCATTTTTCGAACACCAGGGGGCGCCGCCAGTCACTTTTGGTTTACTGCTTTTTTGTTTGTTTGTTGTTTTTTTTTAATTAAGGACACGACGCGCCATCCTGAGTTCATCAGTGAAAAAAGAAAAGAAAAGAGAAACGTTTTCCCTCGGCGTTTTGTTTGTTGTGGGTTTTTTTGGGGGGTTTTTTTGTGTAAAGAACGCGTTCTGCGCGCATCGTTACACCCCTACTTTCCGTCGGCCCCGCCCTGAATCGTCTCATAATGATTGGTCGACTTCTCCAAGGGGCGGATCCCCGTAACCAGGGGCCGATCGGCAAACCAGGAACCAGGAACGTAGCGGAATTCCTCAAAGCTCAAGCCTTTGAGATTTAAAATGGATGTGAAACAGTTACGTCTTACGAAGTTTACCGTTTCAAGACAGCTTTGGCAAAGCAGGCAGCGCAGCTCCCTGCAGCCCCACTGGAGGGAAACAGGAAGCCTACTGCTGTGGCCGGCCGGTAAAACCACCATCCTATCATCAAAACGTCCAGCCAGCAGCATTTCTGGTCTGGTTTTTACAGGATGAAATGAAATCACCGTGCAGCGTTCTCACCTTGGTCGAGGCCATGTCGCTGACCGAGCGGTACGTCTGGATGGCTTCCAGCTGGTCCAGGCACCAGTCCAGCTCCTCCATGGTCTCAACGGCCAGCTTCTGGTAAGACTCGTCTGGAAAGAGACAGGGGAAGGATGCGGGGTCAGGAGACAGGCCGAGGGTCTAACGTTCCAGCAAGGTCTTTTATTGTGGAAAGGTCACGTTTTGCATTGTTACCCAATGTCCTTTGGTTATTGTTTTTTATTGTCTGCTTCCTTCCCAAGCCTACGAAGGTGTTCATAACACACCGGGGGGAGGGACGGCGCCATGCTTAAGGTGTGCTTCAGGTGGACGTGGAATCCCTGGTTTTTGAGAAGCTCTGTTCAGAGGCTGTAAGGCACATTCTCAAACGTGTTTCCTTAGTGAAAACCGGTCAGCTTCGCTCATTTCTCACTAGCGCAGGTAAGATTCTGAGAAAGGACGATTCTGTTGGTGGAACCAGTGCTGGTATTAGCCAAGCGGAGGCCAAGGAGCCAAGAGTTAGGGAAGAGCTTTTAGCACACGCCCTTCTGCAGAGTTCCGCCCTCCTTTAAGCAGTTAAGGATCTTGCTCAAAGACCTGCCAGTGGAAGCTCGGGGTGGAATTAAAGGAAAACCTTTAATTAGTCAACCAGAGCCACCGGAGAGCGATCCCACCCCTAATAAAGCGGGTCCGATTTGTTATTATGTGTGAGAGCAAAGCCACGAGCGGCGCGGAAAGCTTGGACTCAGATGAACCGTGGTTCTACCAAGGGAGCCATGTGACCGTATTTCTTCAAGCACGATCGGTCTGAGCATTAAAAGCGCTGGCGCTAGGGAAGGTCCGACCAGTCAGACCCAGACCCCCCTGCTCTCGGCTTCTTTTTTTTTCCCTCAACTCCTCTGACTCTGACAGCGAGGGCCTCTGAATCGGTTTGCCTCGCTCTCGCAGGCTTACTCCACAAATGAACAAGCCCGGCCTCGTGGGAAGCTCGCCCCGCGCTGAAACGAAAGGTCGCGGCACCGGGGTCGAGTGAAACCGAAATAGAGAGGCCGAGTCATTTGCGACGTGTTTTGAACTGACGCCGATCCGAGAACAGAACGATTCGTGAGACGGGACGGTCTCTCTCTTACAAAACTCGGGCCGAGGTGCAAAGTCACAGGGCGAGACACCGAGAGCGAGACGCGTACAGGTTTGAAGTGGCGGCAGGAACTCACAAAGTCAAACCGCGACCAAGCAAACCCCCTCACTGCTCCCTTTGATCCGCCCCGAACGAAATAATGAGCTGGGGGAAAGGAAATCAAAGCCCACGCCGTGTTTGTGAGAGCAACGCCAGAAGCTAACTTCGCTCCCTCCTCTGGCCCACGTCCAGGTGCAGCAGCCAAGCAAATCACCCCACCGTAGCCAAGCACGCGCCCCCCCCCCCCCAAGCCCCTCAGACACTGCTAAAGAGCGGGAGCGGTTTTCTGGGGCGCCTCTGTTTTTGGGAGGGTTTCAAAACATCGCTGAAGTGAGGAACGACACGCAGTTCTGAAACTCGTCATTACTTGTCAGATTCGTCGACACGATGCTGAGAGCAAAGAGAAGGAGATAACGCGCTACTCTCCACCACCCCCCCCCGCCCCCCCGAGGCATGCTGGGACTCTGTGACCTTGGTGGAGAGTCAGACTGTCAGGTTGCTCCGATCCACGAAAGCACAAGCTCTCGTTCGCACCCACACCTATCCTGTTACTAGGCATGCGCTTACGTCAAAGCTTGGTCGTTTTTAACCACAGGTCTCATGTTTTCGGGTTTTAAACCCACGTTTCCCCTGCTCTGGGAGCCACCTGTCTCCATAAACGACAGGGTGCCTGCTGGGGATGCCAGTCTACAGCAGAGCCCATGGGGGGATGGGGCGGTTACTGCAGCGGCACCGGAGCAAGATACGGCAACAGGCGGGCAGGAGCAGTCTGGCAGAATCCCAACCGACGTCGCATGCACATACGTACTGGGCCACCAGTTTAGAGCGACCAGTTGACCCGAGGCATATCTTTGGGATGCGGGGAATCCAGAGCGCCCGGAATGAATCCACACGGACGCAGGGAGAACGTGGAAACCCCACACAGGCAGAGCCCGAGGTCGAGATCAAACCGGGATCGCTGGAGCCGCGAGGGACCGATAGCGCCCCCAGGAGATCGCACTTGATTCACGGATAAATGTAATCCTATTCGAGGCAGTAACGGGCAGCACAGGACAAATGCGCGTTCAGTCTGGGCCACTTTAGAGGCAGCCGTTGACCTGAAGTAATGACTTTGGAATCCAGAGTGGGAATCGGACTGGGAATTTAGCTAGGCAGGGACCGGGGAAACGTTTCCGCTGGTCCAGTCTCACCCAGAGAAAGGTGGGTTCCCCGGTTGAGCCTGGTGACTCTCGAGGTCTTCTCCTTGCCACTGTTGCCTGTGGCTGCTCATGTGGAGTCTATATTCAGTGCAGAACCCTAATGAACTTTGTGGCAAAGGGCACGAGAATGCCTGGCCGTCGCGTCTTGAGATATGTGCCCACGCACATTATTTGGGCCGATCAAACGAGGGCTGGATCTTCTTCTTGGATCCTTTTGGGGTTTTGGGGCGTCGGCAACCGTTGCCTCTGGTTTGCAAAACGAAGCACGCAGATTTCCACCAAGCCACTCCGTATTAAAAACCGGAGGCAATATGGCGATACGAATCGACACGAATGGCCCCGACGACACGCCGTAACGCGAACGACTTCAGTGGGCGCACGGCCGGATGCCGTAGGTCAGAGCCGTGAACCCGAGGCTCGGATTCATCACGCTGGCGTGTGCGAGGGTTAAACCGTGCGGCGCTGAGCGGATGAACAAAGCCGCCTCCCCTGCTCAATGTGTCCCACATGTGGGCCGCATTAAAGCCATGTGCGTCCGTTTGAAGCCTGGCATGGATACACACAAACGCTGCCGTCAACATGTCACCACCGTGGGTGTCTGAGTGGGTTTAAAAGAGACCGAGCTCTACCAGGGGGATCACTCAAACCAAATGTTTACCATCCAGCTGCACCGGATGCTGGATTGCTGGCCATTACGGCCGTGCACCGTGTACGGCTTCTCTAGTAGATCTCTCTATAAGAACCAAAAGGGTCCAAAAGCACAGGGGGAATGTTCCTACAGCTTCCACTGTATCTGAGCAAAGGAGGACAAATCGAAACGTATTTTCTATAAGGTCCTACAGAGGCTTTAGATGTTTGGTTTGGATACAAGAGCCAGCCGCTGGACGCAGAAGATCCTGATGATCTGGTATAGGTTCCGAACCTTATAGACCTTAAAGTCGTGTTGGTGTACGGACCCCTGTGATGGACAATCATCCTGTCCGGGGGTGTGGCCAGTGAGATCCATGACGGGTCCCTGAGCAGGACAGCCAAGGGAAAAAGGATGTTTTGCTTTCTTTTTCGTCTAGAGGATGTATTGCCTGGCCGGGACCCGCTTGTTTTTTTTTTTTTTTGCCCTCCAGGCTTTAATCATACGTCCTTCAAGTGCATCCAACATGGGTTCGCGATGCTGATTCTTAATATCAGAGTAATGAGACGTTTCCCGACATCGCCTCCCACTCGGCTGGCGTGACGCACTTCAGACGCGAGCAAACGTTCGTGCGTCGTTCCCACGTCAAAGTCTCGGAGCTCGTCCAGGCCCGGTGTGCCCACCGCGTCGGCTCCTTCCACAAGAGCCCGTTTTGAGGAATTACCCCGAACGCTCGGCACAAAACCGGCTCTATGCACGGACCTGGCTGCTCTGGACAGAACCCCCAAACACACAGACACCCCCCCCCCCCCCTTACTTCCTTCCCTCCCCGGGCCGGCCTCACACTGCTTCCCTGTGTCTGCTGGTGAAACGCAGGCCAGGCTTTCCCCAGACCTGCTCGTAAAGCAGCGGAGAAGCTGCAGGTTTCGCTCGCTCTGACTCACGAGGCTATAAAACCCAGCACAGCTGTTTGATGCTTGCTGCCAACGGCGTGTCATGTTAGCGTGTACTTTGTTAGCTGGATGCCTTTGAAGCTTCCCATCAAACGACTTTCAGACCGAGCCTGTGAGCGACGGGTCTGACGGAACTGCAAAGATGCTCCCGGTACTAACTGAGGGGGAACCGATACAACGCTAACGGTCAGCGGGACGGGAAAAGATGCAGCCAAACGTAACATAACTTTAACTTCAATCCGTCCATTCTTACGCGTCATTTGATAACAAAGCGCTGGATCAAACAGAGTGGAGGGTGTAGGTAGAGGTAAACCGTTCAGCATGTGATCTTGTACTTCTACTTCTTCCATCATTACAGCCAATATGAAATTTAAATCTGATTGATGAAATCATTGAATGCATTGAAGAATAATTACTTTTACTCTGTAACATTTAGGATTAAATATATAATGAATATAATAAATATTAAAGCCATATATTTAATACTCTAATGCCTTCAAACCCTGATCCGTGTCGGGAAATCGTTGGCGTAAACGTAAATGATTCACTAATAAAAGGTGATAAACGGTTAATAATTGCAAAAGTTGAATTTTGATCAAATTCCAAAAAAATATTTTTTTAAAAACCCAATACCATAATCAAATTAAATGTACGTAATTAGTCTTCAGCAATACGTCTAATTTCGTTATATTTCATTTCGTGTTATATAATTTCATGTTAATACCTACAATTAAAAAAAATCAATAATGCTATATCTTATATATTTAATTTAAAAAATAATAATTTCATAATGGTTCATGCTCAAATGAAGTCGTACCCTGTTAAAGGAAAAAAAAAATATTTTATTTTATTTTTTTAATTTAAAAAAAGTATTTAAAATGGATTTGAATAGCGATTCATAAAAACAATGACGTTTGAATATTTAATATTTCGTAATAAATTTCATATAAAAGATATAAAGTCAGAACATTCTTGAGTTCAATTGAAATTAAAATGTGTATTTGTATTATTTTTTAAATTATTGTTTGGGTACATTGCTCATCATTAGGAAGGAACGAAGGAAGGGTTTAGGTAAAGATGGCAGAGATGGCAGAGATGGCATCACCGCTTTAGCATAGCAGGGACTAAGGGGACTAAGGGTAGCACGCAAATTCCTTCTGTTTTGGACGGAAAACTTGCGATGGAAAAACGATAAGGCTTGGTTGGAGACAAAGGGCGCTGATGAAGCGGCACAGTTCCGCTATGCCCTTTGCAATCGGTGTGGAAAAATGCCCCGGGCGCAAATTTACCCCTCACACACTTCCATTAATGTTACTGTTTGCCTGAGATTGAGCTCGGACTCGAAAAACCTGCAGTGAAACCCGAACTCTGAACAGAAACAGTGAATAAAAACACTGAAGGTCGCCTGGGATAAGCAGTAGCTTCTGAATGACTTCCTTCTTGCTTTATTTGGCTTCTTTACATGTGTTTCGCTCTGTTCCTAGCGTCTGCTGCTAATAGTGTCGGTACGAGCAGGTGCCAGTCTGTGTCCTGTTGATTTGTTTTGCTTCGAGGAAAACGTTTTGGCCCTGTCAGAGTTGTTTCATTCTTTCAGGAAGCGTTAGCGAGGGTGAAAAAGGCATGAAATATCCTATCCCTGATCAAAGTTCTGCAGGCTAATGGCCATGTTTTCCTGCAACGCCGCATTCCTCAGACACGGCCGTCCACCAGACCACGTCCTTTTTACGATCTGAAATGTGCCGCGCAGGTCACCTGTATGATATTTGTCATCGACTACGCTGCCTGGATCTGGATTCTTTGTTTCTTTTACGAGGGCGTTTTTTTTTTTTTTTTCTTTTTCCCGCAAATCCCACATCAGGTCAGGCATGTGTGCCGTAAACAGCGGTGGATCCACACCCGGGCGGCTCACACAATGCACACAGAGCTGCTGGTTATGGAACGGCTTGGGGAAAGGCAAGAGTTTACAGCTCTGCTGACGTCAAACGCATAACTCAAATACTAACCAAGGTGAAACCACCTGCTCCACCGCTTTGTGGCATAAAGAAACATGAGCTGAATCAGATGTCCTGCTTCAAAGCCTGTGCAATCACTACAATGACCAGCAAAACCAGTTTAAATATCAAAATCCCAGTCAGAATGTCTTACTTATCACCTAAAGCAGTATAGCCCATTCCAATCCCAGTAAGACTGTCTTACTGACATCCTAAACCAGTATAGCCCATTCCAATCCCAGTAAGACTGTCTTACTCACGCCCTATACCAGTATAGCCCATTCCAATCCCAGTACAAATGTCTTACTGACGTCCTAAACCAGTATAGCCCATTCCAATCCCAGTACAAATGTCTTACTGACGTCCTAAAGCAGTATAGCCCATTCCAATGCCAGTAAGACTGTCTTACTGACGTCCTAAACCAGTATAGCCCATTCCAATCCCAGTACAAATGTCTTACTGATGTCCTAAACCAGTATAGCCCATTCCAATCCCAGTAAGACTGTCTTACTGACGTCCTAAAGCAGTATAGCCCATTCCAATCCCAGTAAGACTGTCTTACTTATCCATCATCCACAAATAAAACCCCATCACATGTTCGATGAACGAACCAGTTCTCCTGAAAGCGTTTCCAAGTGCGTTCTGAGCATCTCAGGTCGTTCCTTTCCGTTCTTGTGCGTGCTCAGCGCATCACCGTTTACGGGTTTTGGACAGAAAGAGCGAGTCAAGGCCGTTCTGCCGGCGCCGAGGTGACCTACGAGGAATTCGAAGACGTCCAGGAGATAAACTGTGTATCAGTTGCTCAAAAAAAAAAGAAAGAAAAAACAAAAAACCTCCCAAGAATCTTCATGATTCAGCCCAGCCAAAACCGAGAGTCTCTTTTTTTTTTTGTAACTGTGTTACGTGCTAAACAGGAACCTGCTTTGTCCGAGAGGACCTGGAATGGGCCGGTTAAAAACTTCAGGTTTCCTCCCAACTCCCGAAAACGTGCCTGCTTGTGGAGGCAGGGAATGGTAAAGTCGAGCTGTCCTGTCCTGTCCCCTTTCCTAACAAAGCGTTCGGGATATCGTACCTATTTTGGGCTGTTTTCATAAACTACAGCCATAGCCCACTAACCCTAAAAAGGAGGTACCGAGTGAATATCTCAGCTACCAAAGGGGGATCCTCTTATCTTCTTACCTCCTTCTGGTATCTCCCAAGCACCTTAAGTTTAACATCAACGATGCCAGCTGAATTCAGTGGTTCCCGGGACCTTCTGGTGGGACCTTCTGGCCTGGTGCATGTGCACTGGGAGCATGAAATGGATTTGAGGAGCCCTACTTTGTTTGGATTTAAACACGTTATGTAAAGTTCCCATAATGACTGGTACAGGGACTGTATCTGAGCACACACACACACACACACACACTCAGACACTGAAAGGACAACATTCATGGTAAACAAGCTCAGCAGTAAACGCGACCCAACCCAAACCTGCACCAGACACACAAAAACACACAGACACACACACACACACACACACATAAACACGCAGAAAGAAAAACAGATCCCACCCGTATCAGGACCTACAAACAGCTTTTGTTTAATGACCTGCTCCTCTTTCATGTAAGCAGCTGCCTGAGTGTGTGACGTACGCGCGAACCTGTCCGACCGCCTCGTCAAACTCGAGTATTATTCTGTAAATTCCTGCACGGTGTACTCACACCTGCCTGCTCTCGTCACTTACAGTCGCTTTAATAAAGCCCAAAATTCCACACCAGTCCTTCCTGTTTCAACACACCTCTTTGTTAGAAGCAATTAAGCACTAATTAGGTTTGTATTATGTAGCCTTCCAGTAGGTGTGTGTGTGTGTGTGTGTGTGTGTGTTCTTAATGTCATAAGTCATAAAACTTCAACCAATGATCGTCTCTTTGGCCGCACACAGGCCGAAAATCACACACTTCGCAAAGCGCGTTATCGAATCCATATATGGAAGCGAGAGCCTCGAGGGGGCGTGGCCTTACGATCATGGGCGAGAACGCGGTCGCCCGCTTGACTCCATATATGGAAGCGAGTATTCGATTGCCATTTCTGCGTGCCGGTGCTGCACAGCTCCACCACTCCAGCTTCGGTCCAACCCCAGGCTTTGGTATGTTCTCCCACCTCCGTTAACATAAACGTAGCGTCATGAAAGGTGTTAATAAAGGCCACACGATGATCACTGCTCTCCTGAAGCAGTATAGCCCATCATGAGCGTTTGAGTCCTGAGAAGGTACTGGCAAGCGCAGAGAGACGAATGCGTGTCTGTCTCTCCGGGTATTTGTCATACTTGTGGGGACACTATGGCCCATGTTGACCTCGTGCAGATTTTGCCGGTTCCAAAAAAGAGCCACATCAAACACATCAAAGGGTGAGGTGTCGATACAGCGACAATTAGGTACAGTAATTAATGAGTAAAGAGGAAAGATTTGAAGGCTATTTGAGACACCCAGAGACGCCTGGGCTTTAGTGATTGTCTATTATTCTGCTCTGCTGCTCTACATGGGGAACCGTGCTAATCACACCACGCTAGTCCGACAGTGGTCTCATGCATCGTTTTCTGATGGCCCTTCACTGTGTGTGTGTGTGTGTGTGTGTGTGCTCTTAAACAATGTGTCCATGCTATGTGTGTGTGTGTGTGTGTGTGTGTATATTTGTGTGATCTTTATATACAGTATGTCTATTCGAGTGTCCTGTGTCCATACTGTGTGTGTGTGTGTGTGCTCTTAAACAGTGTGTCCATACTGTGTGTGTGTGTGTGTGTGTGCTCTTAAACAGTGTG
>JAUZST010055466.1:0-24044 GCA_034779995.1 Parotocinclus haroldoi | reverse complement strand
TTTGTTTGTTTGTTTGTTTGTTTGTATGTGTGTCTGTCTTCGGAAAAAAAAACAACAGAAGTTTTCACTTGGGAAGTATTTCAGAAAGCAGGTTAAACAAACACACAAAAAATGTTAAGTTGTTCCATAAGATGTGAGAAACTCCGGATTAGTTGAAGGTAAACCTCCTACTGCGTAGGTTAGCTTCACGTTGTCATAGTAACTGACTTCAATTTATGCTGAACTTGCTTTGTGAAACTGTAAACCTAAATTTTCCTTCAACTCCGAGTCATCTAACTCTGAGTTTTCATTAAACAAAATAAGCCCCAGCTTACACGTTAAGCAGCATGTTTAGCGATATTATGGAGCTTATGTAAACCCTAAAACCCTAATCGTTTTTGTTTTTAAACATTTCATTATTTATATGTTTTTTACTGTTGTAAGCTGGAGTGCAGGTATGGATGTTTATCAACAAATGCAATAAATGCAATAAAGCAGACCAGAAAAACATGAAATATAACCTGCTGTCTGCAGTGAGATCAAAGTCAAAGTACATTTAGGGAACACTGCGTTTGTTTTGTTCTTTTGTTGTTGTTGTTGCTTTTAAGTTTTTATGAGTATTTTCCATACCATTCCATTTTCTTATTTGTGCTTTTCTGATTCTGATTTCTGAGTTGTTTGAATTGTGCCCTCACATTTATGAAACGCTCTCAGTTAGTAGCAGTGAATTGGCGCCGTATTGCAACATGAGGAACGCATGCTGCCCCTTGTGGTCAAACTGCAGAAATGCAAAACGCTGCTCCTGCTGTAAGTCTTTAGTCCGGAGTTCTTAGTGTAGCGGTGGTTCTATAGAATTGGTGCCATTTTTGTTTGACAAAGATTCAAACAAGTGCATTAAATTCACAGCCTATAAAACTTTACAGTTGACAAAAAATACTCCACCTCCATCTTTACATTAACCATTTGTTATTTTCAAAATCACATCATTATGAACCACATCATAGCATTAGTGACAGGAATTTGTTGACTCCCCCTGTGTGGAGTCTTCATGTCCTGTCTGTGCTCCTGAGGGTTTACTCTTGGTACTTTAGTTTCCTCCCAAACTCCAAAGGCGTGTGTGTTAGATTAATTGTTATTTCTGACATGTCCCTTAGTGTGTGTGCCCTATGATGATTTTGTCAAGGGTCGTCCCTGCCATGCACCATGTGCTGCTGAGTGGGCACTGACTTTCATGTGACCCTGACCAGAATTAAGCAGATATGCAAATGTATTTAATAACGAATTATTGAAAGATTTTCAAGTTTTGTACTCTGAGCGTCACATAAGACACGTTTGCACACGTTGCATGACCCTTGATCTTTCACAGATGTATCATATATATGCCTGTAGAAAGTGTAAGTTTCTGCTCTGCGCTTTTTTAGGCATCTGACAACACATGAGCAAGGTTACATGGACACAAATTGGTTGCGTTCATACTGAGTCAATTTAGAGTCACCAGTTAGCCTAAAGCATGTCTGTTTACCACCTGTAAATTTGCCAGTGAGCCATAGGAGCTCCCTACTCCTTGGTACAAACCATAATGTTACCAATGGTGCACTGGAGCTCTTACAAACTATAAATGCACACTGAAAATTAAGGCAATAGTTTGCATGCATCTTTTTCAGTTGAATTAATGTGCTGTTGTATTAAGTAACTGTAAACTATCCAAGCCACTTAAATTATCACAGTATAACTAAAATCACTTTGTTGAGTCAACTTCATTTTTTTCCCTCATCAAGTCAAAATATTTAAGTTGAATCTAATTTTTTTTTTTTTAAATAAACACAACTAAATACTTTCAAAATGAAGTTCTTTTTACAGATTACAATTACAAGTAATTTTACAATTACTTTTTAGGTTCTACCAACATGGAAAGATCTATGCAAACTATTGCCTCAATTTTTTTTGCTTTAGTATTTCTAAAAATATAAGCCCACTTAACATTTGTGTGTGACTGTGTGTGTGAGACCGTGCGTGTGTGTGCCCTACGATGGATTGGTGCCCCGTTTAGGGTTGTTCCTGCCCTTGTGCCCAGAGTTGCCGAGTGGACACCGGCTGGCCTTGTGTGGATTCAGCGGAAAATAACGAATGGATGTTGAGTATAATTTGTTTTCAGTCAGAATAGGTTTTTGCAGGAGAACACTTCACCTTGTTACATTATGTAATCATATCACCGAGCCACATAAGCTATGTACTCCTTGTTACACTCCGTAAAGTTACCACTAACGTAGGCCTATAGGAAGGAGATCACTGCTCCCTCACACGAAACGAACAGATGTTCAGTTGTCATACACTAGGTGGCAGGCATAGACTATGTTCAATGTTTGCAAGTTTTCCAGTCCTTTTTATTTACATTTAACTTACGATTGTATCAGTTTTAACACATTAATGTAATAAAGTTGAAAGCACACATCCATGTAAAGAATAAACAATATCCCACAGCTTATATACGTTTACCTTCGTGCTATAATTTTTAGGGGAAATTTAGTTGTAATTTCTTTTTGTGTGTAGTTGACAAAAACGTTTTCGGAGTGAAGTCACTAACTATGGAGGCAGCATTGCATTGTGGGAGACATTCTGTTCAATACATTACTTGATTCTTATTTCTCCTTCGTTTTCACCCCTCGATGTGAAGGAATAACATTTGCCATTGTTATTCTGTGAGCTCAGACTTCCTGGCATCCACACTAAATTATCTCAGGCTTTCTGTGGGAGCAGCAAAGGCTCAGTGTTCCCCAACAAAAAGGCCATTGAGAGCCAGTGGAAGGCCTCCCATGGGCACCCACACTGCTGAGCACACTGAACACTACACTGAAGACTCAGTACTGGCTCCATGTGGAAAAGAGCTGCAGTGAGAATGTGTGTGATGTCACTGCTAATACATCTCTGCAGTCATTGATTTGTTTGTGTGGGGGTTTTTTTTAAGCTTTGTCACATTTTATCACTGTTACGATCACTTTTCAAAGCTTCTACTTCATGTCAGAATTGAAGTACAACAAAGCGTTTAACACACTTAACACACACACACACACACACACATTACACAGAGTTGCCATGGTGACATGAAAGCTGTGCAGTGCCACTGTTCTTCAAGCTGCTTTGGGTGAGATGAGAGAAGGACGCAATGGGCTCTTTACAAAGCTATCTGAGATAAAGATTTCAAAAACATCTCCTTTTTTAAAGTTTTTAAAAATTCTCGCATATAAACTCACCTATTCCTGTCGTGGGACAAATAAATGGCTGCTTTGATGCAGTAGGGGTTGTAGATACTGAACTAAAGAGCAACATATCGTAGTAATTTTATGGTAGGACAGGAATATAAACCTAAAATATACAGTAAATAGAGATGAGTGAAAAGTTTACGATCAGCTGGTCTGTAACTATATTTAGGTAGGTGGCACTCCAAGGTTCAGTTCTGAGATGATTGCAAGAACATTATAGGCCCCCATCCAGGAGATGGTGGCCAGGGGTTTGTGTGGGTACAGTGTCCTGTCTGTGGCTATGCAGCCCCATACTCAATAGGGTAACCAGTATTTACCATTTTTGTGAATTGTGCCACAACAGGCATTTAGGAAGGTTTGTTTTGAAGGTTTGTTCAGTTACTTACTTACCACTTAGCATACTTGCATATAAATAATATATAATATAAGTATTTCTATATGTCTGTGTTAAATCTAAAATATCAAAATTGGTCTATGTGTAATGTTAGTCATAATACATCTAGTTATCTGAAAATGACTGCATGAAATACATACTTTAAATACAAATCCAATGATCGTCCTTAAACATCAAGTACTGGTTATAGCATAAGGCGTTTTATCTCAAACTAAAAAGAGTTTGACCTTGATGTATTACTTTTAATTTATGCTTTCCTCAGGGTTATTGCATGTTGGCTGTTGTATCCTCTCATCTCCCACCAGGCTTGGGCAGTGTCCAGGGCTGAGGAGCCAGTGTGGGGGGCCAGAATGGAGCCAGGTTCCAGATCCCAACCCTCTGCACCCCACGAGGAGGCAGGAAAAGCAAGAAGAGTGGCCAAAGGAGGAGAGAATGAGCGGTGGACAAATATACAGAGGGTGATTGGATAGCCATGAGTGGTTCTACCGTCCTTCTTCTGTTAAGGAGCAGAAGTGTAAGTGCTTACCTTGGGGTGTGTAAAGTCAGTAATATTCACTACCTATTTCTCATCTCTTCAACATTTCCTGTGCCTAAATGTGAGCATTCAGCAAACTGATAGCTTTCTAAATGTGAGACATGTGAGTAAACAGTGACAGTTTCCTTTCTTACATAAACTTTGGTGGAAGCGTGTGTGGAAACAACTATCTCACACAATAGAGAGGAAGTGTTCCTAGAAATCTCCTCTGTTCCATGAGAGCCTTCCCCACCCTCTTCACATCCTCCTGTTGGATATGTCTTTGTGTTCATTGTTTAAATACATTGTTTGTTCAGTAACAGTTTTCGTTTAGCAGCAAAACTCACAGGCACGGACACTCCTCTATAACAGCAAATCATCTGAACTATCGTTTATCATTCTGACTATGTGTTTCATTGGGTACATGTGTGCGTATATATAAGAAACAGATACATTACATTTAACATCACAGTACAAAACATTTGGGACAACTCCTGCATCTATGTACATCAGCTGTAGGTACTTAACTTATTTCTTATTGAAATGTTTTATTTTTGTTCCTAGCTGGAAGTGTGTTTGTGCTATCTGGTTTTAAAACACTGCACGGACTATGCCAAGAATGCGGACAACTGATCTTTATTTTCATGAAAAAATGGTACTTAATATGAAGCTGGTCTCCCATTGCTGAACATTGCTGAACATGGCTTTGAGGTAAGGGATGATAGAGTATATTCGCTGCTCACAAAAAAATTAGGGACTATTTAAAAATGAATATGAAGAGGGTTCCACAAGAACTGCTGGGCAATCCGATCCTGTCCATGCCCTTTCACTGTCAGTGTGTTTTGGCAGTCTTGGGTGACCATACACCCTACTGAACAGTCAACGAGTGGTGCTCTTGTCCAGTTTAACATTCTTCTGTTCCCTCCCATTAATTTGTCACTGCCTACTCAATCTTTGCATCTCATTTGCGTAATCTGTCAAATTTCTTTGACTTTTCATTTGCTTGTCTGATCTTGTTTAATAAAAATAAAAAGAATTGATTCTTCATTATTTTGAAATATCCCCTCATTTTTGTGAGCAGTGTACTACACTAAACTCATTATTACATGATACATTTAACTTATGAATATGAGTTATGAATTTGTTTGAATGTATCTCCATGTACAACGCAACCTTAATAACGCATATAGTACACTATACAGTGTGGAGGTTTGGGGAGGGGGTCTGAAACGGATTCATTCAATTTACATTATTCCCTGTGGAAAAAAAATTGCTGGGCACTTGACCTTTTTCGGTATTCGACAAACCTTCTGGAACAACCACGAGAACCGAGGTACCCCTGTATATTTAATTAGGCTTTTATATTTAAAAATGATTTTATTCTCAAACCCTACATGTCAACTGATTAATTGAGTTGCTCATGTGAAGGGTGGAGCTGAGATGATGTTCTCAGTCAAACATCTCAGATTATCAGACAGAGAAGGACGGAAGAGGAAGGCGTTGAGGAAATTGCTTCTATTTTTATGAAGCAAGTTGGATCAGAGCCTTCAGAGTTTGTTTGTGTGTGCCTATAAAGGTCACATGTTGCCATTAAGAAGGAGGGAATCTTTCTAGAGTGCGTGTCCATCTTTATACCCAAACCTTTAACAAGGCCCATCTTCCAGGCATTAAACTAGACTTCTTTGTTATGCGTCATTAGTGTGGTAATGCGGTAGGGTGCGTTGTGAACCGTAGAGCTAAAGGGATAGAAGGAGGCCTGAGCTAGAGTCTGCAGAAACTGGTATTTTAATCATAGGCTATGGAGATGGAGGAAGAAAGAACAAAAGACGGAACGGTTTTCTAACACGACAGCTAGCAATTTAAGCCAGACAGGAATACTTTGCCACACAGCATGACGTTTTTCTTTCTTTGGTAGAAAATTGATCAGTGTCTCCTTTGTACATCAATACCATCTTCCCTGCTGATAAATACATACTATGCATGTTTCGTTTCTTCACACACACACACACACACACACACACACCAATGAATGTGAGTAATGCCCTTGCAGTGTGTGTGTGTGTGTGTGTGTGTGTGTGTGTGTGTCCGATACAACATGTGGTCCTTTCATCTGATGGAAATAGGGTTTGGTGTGTAATCTTATCAGCTGGGAACAGCCCATCCCAAATGTGACCCCACAAGCAAAGACACGCTAACACAAATACAGAGCAAGGTGAGTATTAAAAATCTAAACATTTGCGTTATCACATTGTATACTGAAACTAAATACACAATTCAGCATGTTATCAATATAAAGAAACAGGCAGTAAGAATTAGTGAGCTGATATTTATGTATTTCTTTTAAGTACAGGTGAGCCAGAAAACCTTTTAAAATGAAAATTGAGAAGCCTGGGTCAGTCACAGAAACGATTTTTCTTAATAAATGGAAAAGGTGGGCAGTATGGAAAATGTATATGAAAGAACAGTGTTTCTTACATGTACTTTGACTTTTATTCCTTGAATTGTTCAATAATATTATGCACTGTAGAGGGAGAAATAGGTCAATCCCTTCCAGTCTTTCTTCGAGGAACATTGTTTTTAAATTCAATAATAATAATAATAATAATAATCATTTTCTCACACATTTGTTGATAAAATCCTCTGGCCATCCTTAAAAACCTAACCATTTGTGGACACTGATTTTGTACCAGATCATGATTATGATCACCTGTTTGAAATCACATCATTATTTAGTTTTCCAACTTTTTTTTTCGAATGTGTTACAGGCCTATCTGCAATGAAACAACAGTGGAAAAATAATGTATGTTTTTCATTTTCCATACTATCCTATTAGGTACATACTGCAAATAGCTTTTTCTGATTTGCGGTTGTACTCTTGGCTCCCAAAGTTTGCCAAACATTTAAAAAACATTCTGATAACGTTGACCCTTCAGGTGATTTTGTTAATGTTGATGTCCAACAGTAAAAGAGCCTTATTGTGCAATTTCAATAAGCGGTACAGCTGAACAAATTTAGCATAAAATGAGATGGTTATTGACTGGCCAGACTCTAAGGTGTGTGCACATAATATGCACAGTACTCTGCAAAGATATTTATCATTCTATATTTTTTGGTTTATGTTTTGCTTATCTATATTTCAGCGGTCACTACATGTTGTAGGTCTAACTACAGACTTCACGTCCACATACTTCGTTAGTCCTCTTTATTCTCTAATGGTCAGTCCTACCATAGATCCGGTACCATTTGGGTGGTGGATCCTTCTCAGTGCAGCAGTGACACAGTAGTGGTGGTGGTATGTTAGAGTGGGTTGCACTGATACCGGTGGATCAGACACAGCAGTGCTGCTGGAGTTTAAAATACCCCAGAGTCA
The DNA here is from genome assembly GCA_034779995.1 of Parotocinclus haroldoi. NCBI lineage: Eukaryota > Metazoa > Chordata > Actinopteri > Siluriformes > Loricariidae > Parotocinclus > Parotocinclus haroldoi. The sequence goes on along the minus strand of JAUZST010055466.1, from coordinate 16,527 downwards.
CTGCTGTACAGAATATAATTCACCAGCCAAAAATGTCCAGCCACCAGCATCCTGTTGGCAGCGTCCTGTGAGAATGACTAAAACAAACTGCTGTTGCATCCACAACGTGTAAAAGTGAACAGTGAATGAACAACCTTTTAATACTCCAGCAGCACTACTGTGTCTAACCCAATTGCAGCTCACCACCACCATATCAGTATCACTGCAGTGCTGAGACTCAGCAGCTGGATCAATCACCCCACCCAAATAATACCTGATCTTTGCCGTTCTTGAACATTAGAGAATAAATTATGTACACAAGGAACAACTAATTGACTACAGTTTGTAAATGAGCACTAAAAAGTGCGTTGGCCACTAAATCTTAAATTAAATAATATAAGCTTAAAATTAAATAGAAAAAAATGCCTACGCCTTTTTCACGGTGCTGTGTATAATTTTGGCCTGTTCATTAGCTACCCCTTGCTACTACTACTGTTTCCCTCAGAGATTTTTTTCCCATTAAGATCGCATCATGCTGCTGCTGCATATTTGTCGGCTGCACATCCATGATGTTAATCTTCTGTTCCGCTACATCTTATTTGAGTGTAGTGAACTCTCAGTCATATTCATATTCAGATGATTTTAGCTCTGTGCCGTGCTTGGTTTCAGCAGATCGTACACTGTGGTCATGAACTGATGGACATCAACTGATGGCCAGCAACAACAGGTGGGTAGGTTGTGGAGTTTAACCAGTGCTCAACTCAAGGTATTATGGGGCACAAAGTGTTCCAAGCAATGGATCGCTTTCTTTATGACAAGACACGACAATCATACTGGTTTCATTCCAGACCTCTATGGGGTTAAAACTGATGTGAAAACTGACCTTTAGTATGATGTGTATAGGTAGGGGTAGGGGAAACTCCAAGCCTGCTTTATGTGTTGAACAGATCCAGCTGAGACGCTGTAATTTTTACAGAGGTATTACACGCACATATACAGACTGGTCCTAACCAGTGCCATTCGTTCCCTTATCCCAGATCCCAGACCAGCAGCGCACTCCATGAGCACCCAGACCAGGCAGTCCTTACCTACACTTGGGACCCAACTTAAACCTCACCTAATGACAGGCAGGATATGAGCCAGGGTGTCTCAGAAGTATAGCACAGCGCTGAACCACATTGGTTAGCAGTTAGCATAATTTTCAGGCACCGAGAGTCCAGATGTATGTGATAAGCCAACCTGTGATTTCATTTGATGATCACACAGCAATTTGCTTTAACAAGAAAAGTATTTAAAAAATGCAGCACAGACTTGAACAAAAAGGAAAAACTAGCTAAAATGCAAGACTCCACTTAAAATTATTTGTAATATTAATCATAGCATACCAGAAAGCAAGAATTAGCATTATACAATCTTAGTTTATTTAATGTAGAATTGTCAGCTTCAAATTATTCAAACGCACAGTGTGATTGTTAGTTTTATACTCTCATACTCTAGTATAGCCCTGACTTTCGTAATAATATTTAAGGGTACAATAAAAAATGCAACAAGTACACATTGTAGCACATGCTTTTGTACTAGAGTACTATGTTGGTACTTTTTGGAGTCCCCCCCCTGACCTTCCTTACAGTGGTACTGACTGATCACTTTATCATCCATTTATCACACACACTGTTATAATTGCACTATGCTACCACTTGCATTGTATCTGTAATTGCACAATTCCTTCTAATATTTGCAGTTTTTCTTTTTCAGATTTGCACTTTTCGATTTCGCACATTGCCATTTGCACTTCTGGCAGATACTAACTGCATTTCATTGCCTTGTACTGAGCAGTGACAATAACGTTGAATCTATCCATCTAGTGTGCAAAATTTACAGAAGCTGGAATACAACCCTATAATTGGCAGGTGTGTTAAGGTTACTGGACTGACATTTCTACATGGTCAGTCATTCCCACTTTCCCGTTTAACCCCCTTCCTCTCCTATTCAAAAACCTGGAAACAGCTCCATTTACATCTGTGCTCCAGTAGACCCAAGGGACATTCCCTGTCGTAGTAGTGGATATCCCTTCAGTGTGTGAGACTTCAAACATGATTTCCAAAGCTAGCGAGCAAACAATGACAATGGAAAATGCACATAACGGACGGGTGGTACGAAAGGAGAGGATGGCAGATTCGAAATTTGTGGGTGTGAGCTAATCAAGCATACTTTTTTTTTCCCCCTCCAACCCATTTTACCCCTTTCCTTAACAAGCACTTTCATTTTCTGTGTTGCACAGTGAAGTCTGATATTATCCAGACAGAAACAGCTGCTGCTGCACCCATGGGAGGTTGTAAAAACTTTACACTGGAACTCAATTTAAGGCTGTTGTAACTCCCAGATTAGTATGTGTATTGACAGCTAAAAGCACAAGAGAAAGAGCGACAAAGTTAGTTTCTTTTAAAACTATGCTTTTAATATTCTGCTATTGCTTTTCAGTACAGAGTTTAGTCAGGTATCCTTAAAATGTCAGTTCAACACACTTCAGTTCACACAATTTGTTTCAGAAAAAGTCAAAGCAGACAATTTACTAAAGGGGTTAAATATAAAGATCTGTAAATATTAGTACAAGAGGCAAGAAATTATTAATCAGATTACATAAACAAAATTATTAGCTCACACTTTACATAGAAAGGCACAGAAGGTAAGCAACACCAAATCTTAAAAGCAAAATCAAAAAGCCCAGCAAGCTACATTCTGTATGGGGACTGAAGCACTGGCTGGGCATTAGATGATAATGTTTCTTAACTTAAAATAACAACCACAACAGCATTTTCTTATCTCGGAAAGCAATATGGTAATGCTGTGATATCATGGATTAACACATTATGATAGGAGGAATTCTTTCAAATCTTATTTTTTTGTAATAAGGCATTGAGTTCTTATCTAAAAGCACGGTTTAATGTTATGTCATACATACAACAGGTTATAGAAAAATACATTTTATAGTTGTCACAATGGTTATAAATAGGACAATGTATTTCCAATGAAAAAAAAAAAAGGATTTTTAAACGAGCTGCAGTTCACTGGCGTGTACATGATATCAAACAAAAACAAATGAAGACACATGCAGTCATTCACATAACACAAACCCTGAGCACTCCCCATTCACACTGAAACACACAATACTATAATACTGATTAAAAACTAAGAAAACCAATGAAACACCATATGTAACCCAGCACTCTAGTTTTAAAGAGGCTTGCTTAGTTCTGAGCAAAAATGATTATCTGTATTTTTTTTAATGTGGTGATTCCAGATTTAAAACTGAAATGAGATCTAACACCAGTAGATTTTGTAGATCTGTACCACATGCATGGCTGTAGAACCAAATGACTTAACATAGCAGTGAATATCGTAAGGAAATTATTGTTACTGATTATTATGTTACATATTACATAGTCAACTCAGCTTTGGTCTTCTCTGTGATTTAGATCAAATCCAATTGTTTCCATACAAATTCGCAGCCTTGGCACTGTAACCTGGAAGACCTACTGAAGGAAGCTTGACTCATGTAACTTGGCAAAACACAATTGCATAGATGCCTGTTGTATCAAGTATTGGCTCACAGTTTCCTGCTTATTAATGTAAAACTGAGTCGACAGAGTAAACATAGCATACAAAACACTTACAGAAATACTGACCAATTAATGTTTCTTTGTAACAGTTTTAAAGTGGCCATTGCTTAGTTTTGAAGTGTACTGTGTTCGAATGGCCAGTCTAGTTACTATATAATGTTACTGCAGAAGATCTAAAGACACTTTAGTTTTTACACTAAAAGTGAGAACCACACAGTAATTGATGGGCAGGGAAACACTTTGTGGCATGAAGAGCTCATGTTAAAGTGTACAAAGTTAAAAACAACTAAATCCATTTTTTTTTGCATCCATCTCAATTTTGTGATGTGAAAGGATGTTACCAGGATGTAATCACAAGCAGTGTATGGAGATCATTCATGACCAGGATCGTATGCAAAATAAGGCACTTTTAATTTTTATAAAAGATGTCTTAGTCTATAAAATCCTTTTATTGTGTAAAGAAATAAATGTTTTTATTTGTTCATCACAACTGACATCACATTGTTGTTTCATACAAAAAAGAATCCGTTATGAAAAATATAACCATTTCACTGGCAGCACCCTCGTATCAAAATTGTATTAACGGGATTCACCGTTTGTTATGTTTTTGATCTGTAGATTCTGTTTATTGAGGACAAGAAAGCAGATTACTAAGAATGGCTTTTACCTCCCTAATAACGTCTTATGTTTTAATTTGCAGATTTCTCTCTCACTTTCACACTCTCTCGATTGGACATTCCAATTCGCATGAAAACATATTACACAGTCACAAAGCTTCGATCCAGTGTGATCCCATAACAAAGTGTCAGTTGCATGCTCAATCATTAATGCTGAATACTTTCTGATAACTGGCTAACTGGTCAGAGTCGATATGCGCCTGTGTGAATGGCTTAGTGAGAATGAATTAGTAGGTGGTGCTGCAGACTGTATTATTGCTTTCTGATGCTTCACTGCAAACTGTGGAGAACAGATCACCTGACCATGGAGGTCCTCGGTTTGTGGAAGTGGACAGTTGTGTTCAGGGGGGCCATCTCTGCTGTTGTGTTAAGCGAATTAAATCTGCTTGGGTGCTCACCGGCAGGCTGCGAGTACGAGACAAGCGAAGGACGAGAGCCAGAGAACTGGTCAGCAGACAGGCAATGGTCAGGTCATCATTGGGTGAAGAGTTGAGAACTCTTAGGGTCATTGGGTTAGTTGCCGGTGGCAGCTGGGTGGTTAGGAAACAAACGGACAGACAGATACGAAGAGGGGGGATAAATCAAAGGACATAGAGGAGGAGGACACAAAAGAAAAAAAGATAGAGGAGATTAGTTTCCGCTAGTGACAGTCAGATGACAACATGACATTACTAATAAGAGCTACTGTCAGGAAAAAAAACTGCTTAAAATCTACATTAAATACTGCAAAATCATGATGGCCTCATGATTTCACACAAAAGCCCAACTCCCAGGTGAAGATGGTTAAAGAAGCAAAGAGGCAAATCAATTATAGAATATAAAGTATACCAACACAACTTAATGGTTAGTAGCAGTCAAAAATGGTCGTGTTTGTAGTCTTATTAAAAGGTCATTAAACGAGTGGTTGGTTCTGACTGCTATTAAGCATTAGCGTGCTCGTTCAGTCCAAAGCCATGAAGCTGCTAGTGATAATGAGTTTGAAATCATGAGTAGTTAAAGAGAGGTGATGGCAGAAACTGAGATATAGAATTCAGATTTGGTTTTTTTTTCTACAGAAAACAAAAATGCTCATTTTTAACTCCATCTTTATTGTCTTTGAAATGTTTCTATTTACAATAATATGAAAAAGCAATTCTAACAAAACAGAATACCATGGCTAGAGGATCAGCAGAAAAAAAAAACAATCACAAAACAATACTACTTTCAAAACTAGAAAACTCTTAGATAGAGAATATAAAATGTATTACACAGACTGCAGTTTTCTATATTCAAACCTCCACTTGGTTTTTCGCAGTATTCTTAGCACATATTTCCCAATTTCTTCACATAAAATATTATCTAAACTTCTTAAATGTTTGATGCTTTAGATATATTGCTTTCATAAACTTACACAAAAAAAAAATCACAAAGTAAATGCTATGCTTTGCAATGACAAACAATAAGAGCGATGACAAACAGCAAAGTACAGTATAACAAAACATTGAAAATGGAATATTTCTTCAGTTCATCCAGTCATATTGTACCAACAGGAAGATGAAAAACCTCACCGTTACATAATTTACACTCTTGTCAATACTAGGATGACTATAAAGATATGTTCACTCAGTCCCAGCCAAGTTAGGAGCCATCCTGATGTGCACATCACACACAATCTAACCCAACATGAGGTTTCATCAGATGTCTTCTGTCTGATAGCGCCTCGTCTGATGACAGACTAAGCTGTGGTGATTTAAAACAATCAGTGCAAACGTTTTGTGCTGTATTTGTATAAAGAAGTATTTTTGCATGGGGAGCTATTAAAGAGTTCACAGCACAGCATATCGCCATGACAATAGTTGATACTTGATGCACTCTGGTTATCAGCCAAATTTCAACACATCATGACTCAAAGGATCTCAGCTCTTACTGTGCTTATGATGACTCTCCTCCTCAAACAAGTCATACCCTTTATAGTATAGTGTCAAATCTCTCCCATGTGACCCTGACCAAGCCTCTGTGTAATATGGATTATATTGACAGACATTTTAGGCATTCTCTAAAGAATAATCTTGACTTTAGCAGTTTTTATACTTAAAATATTCAGCTATACTTTATAGCATACAACTTAAAACAATTACTTTTGGTAATAGAATTGATTAGAACGTCAGACATTTCTTCTTATACAGTCAAATCTTGCTGTTCTACTTTCAACAACAGCACGTTATCCTAACCAGTTACAAGTTCCCACTACCAATAAAGGCTCACAGAAGAATCCATAAAAGCAATGAAATTCTGTGCCGATGTGACCATTACCTGTGCTTATACCAATACCTTCTACAAATTATAAAGCAATAGCTGGTTACTTGATTTTATGCTAGAATAAACAATATAGACAATAAGAAAGAATGGCCATGTTCATTCTATCCAAACATTCTTTCTTTGCTTTACATAGTACAATATACACTGTATGTATATATATATATATATATATATAAAATGTATAGAGCTGGGTCAATTGTGATCTCTAGAGAGGACATCTTTTGTGCTCAAATTCTATATACTCCAAAAACATTCTAAATGTTTTTACCTCACAGTCCTTGATAATCTATTAAAATGAAGAGCCTGTGTCCATAAAAAAAGCTTTTCATAAGAAGGAATCAGTACTTAATCAATGTGTGCTTACCCAGAAAACATTTTCTGACAACTAATTATAGTATTTTATCTTCATATTCTTTAAAGACATGGGCAGTAGGCCAGATGGGAGAAATTAACACTTTGTGCAATTTTACAGATGTTTTTTCCATTAATCCGGTCAGTTTTATTTGTCAGTTTGTCATGGGTTAAGATCTTACAGTGCTAATTTCAGTTTTAAAAAGTCAACATTATCTCACATATATTTCAAATTTTAGGAGTCTTCTAGGAGGTGGTAAACCCAATAAATATGACTAATACAGTGTAGTTTCATTTCTGAGCTATCTCTGAAAGCAAGCCGAGTCCTTAATTCCCTTAAACCGTTTAACATGTCACTTAATGAAAGTAGTATGTGAGTAGCAAATTAACATATGTAGATATATGTTCACGATATGCATAATATAAATATGTAAAATATAATTAAGACTAAATATTGAGGCTTAAGGAGGCAAAATGGAGCATGGATTTTCTCTCGTAAAAGTATTTTCATGGAGGAAAACCCACACCTGAGCTTCTAAAATGCTGTGCAAGACTGATGTAATGTTGCATGAGATGCAAAACTCGGTTTAATAGCTACAGTACTGTCACTGCTGTTGCTTGGTAATTGTTGCATTAAATGCATTACCCTTTTGTAATTATGTTGGTCTCTGTATGCCTGTAAACATGGTCCATAAGTCCCCTTTTATAAATACAGAAGAGTCGAACATTATGTAAAGAATAAGAGAAAACTGACTGAATGGAATAAAAGTAGGAATGTTCTTTAGTATGAAAACAATTACTAAGACAAGGTTTATGTAACTGTGCTCTATCACCCTTCATTGACCAGAAGTTCCACGGTCATCAGTATACCAGAGCATTTAACAGTCCATTTAATATTCAACAGCTTTCTCTCTCTCTCCAATAGCTTGAGACGTTCCTCCAAAACAGCCTGAAAACCTACTTGTGAATACATACTAGATGTAACACTTTATACCAAGCCCTATAAACCAACATAACTAGGTCATTAAGGTCCCGTTTGGTCCCCTTGCATTACGATTTCAGTAATGATCAGGTATGAACTGTGACTGGAAAGTGAACATTTTCATGGTTCATGCAGACTTTGAACTTATATTAGCTGTCAAAATCGCATTCAAATTCATTCAGATTTCACCCGACTGAATCCAAACACCCACTCTGTAATGTGGTGGCATCACTTGTTATTACCCAGCCTAAGGAGCACAGAGACAGAGGAGCTGGGACTTCTGGCCATTCCTACTATCTACAGGCACTGTACTCTGGTGAACGCAACTGGACTTCAGAAACCACAGAACCTAAACTTAACAGTGCCAGTAACCGACAGCACAACTGTAACTGACAGACCTCATCTCACCAGAGCCGTGATACAAAACAAATTGGCTCTGTTGGTACAGTACCAGAAAGTCCAGATGACTGGTCATTGGTGCCTGAAGTCCAGGTTTCCTGGAACCAAAAATTCTGCTTTGAGCTCTGTATAGTTTCTGGATTTGCTTCGGTCTCAAAAAGGTGGCCCAAGCCTCAGCTCTCCAGAAGATTGGGGTCGGGTTGGTCGTATCCTGACCAGAGGTCATTTTGTGACATTTTTCAATTTGTGACATATAAGGCCAAATAATTTCTTCAAAACACTTGCTCGAACTTACATGTAGCATATTTCGCAACTTCAGTTCTGACACCTTACACAAAAAACAGGGGATCATTGCTATAGATGGTTTTGCACAGATCTAATTATATGTCACGTTTCCACGTTTTTTGCGTGCACTCAAATATGCAAGCAAAAGCTGCGTTTCCTTTTCACTTATAAAACCATTCAAACATAACATCGCATGATAATGCAAAGGTTCCATTAGGCCTAAGTGCTAGAAACCGATGTATGTTACATTACATAGATAAATATGCATAACGACAGCTTAATAACAGTTATGCTGTTTGGCCCAGTATAAAGTGTTACCCTTGTATACCCTTTGCAAGACTTCGCCAACATGCTCAGAAAAATACCAACACACCCACTCATTCAATTCCAATGCATCTGTTATACATGTAGTGCTATATACATGTGATAAAAAAAAATATATTACGTGAAAAACAGTGATGCACTTGACTGACGATAATGTCTGATAATTACCATCTAATAAGAAATAAATATTTCACTTTGCTGTAACTAAGTGTAAGGAGCATTCTCAGAAACACACACACAAACACACACACACATCACTGTACGCTAAACTAACCTCTTTCTGCGGTCACTACCCTTTGGTAAGGATGGACGCGCATATCCTGCCTTCGTACTTTAGTAGTCACTGCACCTGCTCAAGACGCAATATTACCAATAAAACAGAGATCAGAGAATTATTATGACAAATCAAAACAATAAGGGCAAACAGAACAATCTATGAGACATAATGAATAAACATTATAATGAATTAAACAGTAATCCTGGTTTCATTAAAACTGCAAGGACTCTGTTTTCATAGCACAAAAACCTTTCCATTACAAATTGTAAACACTTCAGTTATTTCGTAGGTGACAAACGAATACGGGTTTAATAAGGCATTTGATGAACCACGATGACAGAGCCCTTTAAGTTGATCTAAATCGACAGGAAAAAATAGAATGCCTATACTACATCAGATTCATTTCAGGTAGATTCTTAAAAGCAATTTACAATAACAAATCACAAGTGCCTTGTTTATCTGTTAATCCAGTTCATAACACCTGCTCAGCTATAATACTGATTTCTCTGAAAAGACTCAGAGGTGAAGCAAACGCAGGGAATGCAGCTGACATGAGCGCAAACTGTCAAGATTATACTCGAAACACACTGTTAAAGAACAAACTAATTAATCATTAGTATTGAAGATCGTTTCCATTTTAATTAACAAGCCTACCACAAAGCGAAAATGATTCAACAACATTTTCTGGAAGTCAAAACCAGTGTAAACATCAGTAGTAATATTTCTTTTATATTGGTTTGTTCCTTAGTTAATCTAGTATGGATTTTTGTATCATTTCGTAACAAAACATGTTAACACTTGTGAGGAATGTAGACTGTCCACCAACACTATTAGCCCTTTGTAGGGAAAGCCATACCTAAAAATGAGACAGAGTGCTAGAATTAGTTTACTTGACCCCCAATAATAAAAGAAGTACTAAAGTCCATTTTCCACTGTAGGACTGCAGGGTTTCCATGACCACATCGGGCTTTGTCATGCTGACACAGACTTGCGAGGATGGTTCAGATTTCATTATGTCAGGCAGCTTGATCAGGATGAGTGAATAAATGAAAACTTAATAAAAACTATAATGATGACATGTAGTGACTGACTGGATCTGCCACAAAATAAAAATTAAGCAGTTGTCGTAGCTACACTTTGTTCTCTCGTGAACTTGCACACAGTAGCACAAACATTGGTACAAATGTCTACACATAGAAAGAACCACACAAGCATACAATACATATAAACAAAGCTAAATGACTCTACATTCATCCGATAGTACTCACATATTCGTCTATTAATATAATTTGCAGACCAGCATTCCATATGTTATTAGAGATGTACTCATCCGAATGGCACAATGATTACACTGGATAAGAAATGTTTTCTTCCCGCTAGGGTTGGGTACCAAAAAAAAAAAACACTCCAAAATAAAATTTCGATTCCGTTTCTGATGATGCTGTTATTCTCTGTTAATATTCTGCGGAGTAAATTCATCGCTGTCCCATTTAGTCAGCATCCAAATTTGAACCATCTCAACATAAATGCTACTGAATTTGGAACCCCCTGCAGAACTGCTTAGCCCTAAAGTGGAAAAGGACATTGCCGCCACAAGAGTTCCCATTCACTGAGTGCAACCCGTGAACAGATTCCAAGGTAACCACTTACCTAATACACCACTGGTATCAATTGGATACTCAAGTATAGAAGTGGCAGGGGCCAGAGTGTACGGGTATTCGTATGGGGTGTAGATGATGCCAGACTCGGGTGTCTGGGGTAATAAAGAGGCAGCGGGGTGAGAAGTTCCTGCGGGCATAATGGCAGAGGTCTGGATCTGTCGGATGAGTGGCATGAGGGTGGGTGCAGCAGGGGCAGGAGTACGCAGAGCTGCAGTGGGCATCACAGGGGATGGGCCAGTGATGATTCGAGGAGCTTGGGCACTGGCAGCCAGAGAGAATGCCAGCGCTGCTACACAGAGCAAGAAGAGAAACATACACAAAAAAAAAATATGGACAAAGAGAGGAGAAATGAAACAAATAACATGCATCACAGCCCATTATTTCATGTAAATTTAAAACAACTATTGAGAGACACTAATAATACACTATATGCACACAAGTCAGGGCAGGTCAAATGCTCAAGAACACCACACAACCATGACGGAGTGTATCCAATGTCTAAACAGTCAACAGAAAAGAGAGCTGACGTGAAACTAGGATGAAATCGGGTGTAGTCTGACAAACCAGCTGTACAGTTTGATTTATAAAAGTTTCGCTCTTACGTGACTTAATATTGGCATCCCGGTATGTCCCATTGAGAATTGCCAGTTCCATCAGTTGCATCTTTTTCAAGTTGTCCTCTCCCTCGGCCTGCCAAAATACAGACATGCTCATTTTTGACAATTCCTATTCAAAAGCCTCTGATATAAACTGTTATTTTTACCAGGTGACTTTATTAAACATTTCATAGTATTACTGTAAAGACCTTTGTTGCAAATGAGACAAGCATTTTTACTATTCATGCATTTTGTACCTGCAAGTACAATTAAAAGATAACAGATGTTGGTGGGAGGTTTTTCATGTCTTAACCCTGCTTTTCGTAGTCGCTGTAGCAGTTCCGAGAGACAATCCCCCACGACCTTCTCTACCTCAGACACAGTCAAAAATGGTGATCTATGGAACTTGACCTCAGACTTGTGCCTGTGACCAAATCACAATCGTGGTATTATTCCCGATAACACAAAATATTGAAAACCTGAGGTTCAGCTGGAGCGAGAAATGTATTTAGAGCCAAATTCGACGAGTTCTGAGGCGGTGAAGATCCAAGGTACTGCAGTGGTAGTAACTAATACTACAAAAGGGGTGATTATTATATGAACCTTGCCCTTTCATGGAACCGTGTTACTGCAATATCCAGCGAGACATTCTGCAGTGTTGCAATTGCAGTGCTGTTTCAGGTCAGGGCAGGGTCCAGTACAGCAGACAGACAACAGAATGATCTAAACTTGGTCAGCATGCACAGAGGTGAAAGAAAAGCAGCACCATTCAGACCAGGATCAGTGTGTGTCTGCGTGGATCTGTCTACATGTGTTTAAATTTGCAGTTTGCCTACAACGCTGATGGTTGCATTTTGGAAAGCCTCAAATCACGATATGGCCGAGCGTGAGCCACAAAACAGTTAGAACAGCAGTTTCTGCATGGTAGTAAGCAAAATGATATAATACAATATAATAATACCTTATTTAAGAAAAAAAAAAGAATTTAACCTTTCATATCGACACCTCTCACACAAGTACAGCACGGTCACACTGACAGCCTCCAAAAATAGATAGCTAGATATTTTTAGTTGTTTGGTAGAATCCACCCCTATCCTGTTAGTCTTGGGTGGGGGTTGTGGAAGTGTATTGTTAAACAGGACACAGTGCAAGTCTGTGTTTATGCATTTACAGTTTTTAAGAATAATCCAATTCTGCCAAATGTAGTTCCTGTTTAAGAAAATTGAAAGAATTTCTTCATTTAAGATAAACTGTTGCTGCAGAAAACATTTCTTCAATAGGAATACTTCACCAATACCATAACAGACAGAAAAGACAAGTTCTAGTACACTAGAGTGAGATTTTTTTTTTATCCATAAGACATTGATAAGACCAAAGGACAAGGACTGGTTTATATGCACTCCACTCCACCTGCTATAGGAATCTCACCATAAGTACAGCTATAAGTACAAAACTGTATTTAAAACTGTATTTAAAAAATACTGAATATATCAAGCGTCCTTGGGGTTGAGAAAGGTGATTGTAACGTATTATTCTTATTACAAGGGCAGTTAAAATAACACGCACTTAGCAATTTCCATAAATGTTCAAATGTCACTAAAACTACCTTCAGTACTGATCTTTTGGCTAGAGAAAACAAGAACAATCATGTTTATTTGCAGTCAGTCGTATGATGTCGCCACTACTAAAATGTAGAAAGGGCTTAACCTTCATGTGTGAGCCACCAAAAGGGTACTCACTCAATCTTGAATAAGCTGAATCCTATGAGGATTATCGTGGCAGCAGAACGAGAGGCACATTCCACCTCACCCCCTAGCTCAGATTCAGAATGACACACATTGTTTAAAGCTTGCATTGTCTGCTGGTCTATTCTTCAACTGCTTCACTGTACAGTTCAGCCCAGAGGCCAGTTTACACTGGGAATTTTCTTCAAAATGAAAGTCCCTCCATTCACTTCCAAACTGTGTGATCAGTAACTGGGTCAATTCCACTGAATAGGTGCTATTCCATCCAGGGGCCATTGCATTTATAGATAATGATTAGAATTACACTACATTTTATTGTTAAGTGTCCTGCACAGTGATGTAACTGCAAATGTACGATATACATTACTAAAAACAACCTAGACTGTTTATTTAGTTTAGGCAATTTTAGCGACACACGGTTACATTGAAAGTTACCACGAATATATATTGTAATTTTGCAACAAATGCATTGAATTTGTGTTATTTCAACAAAGAAATAAATCACAATGATTCTTTCATATTTTGGAGGGTCATACTAACCATTCACTAATGATGATCAGGCCCAATTTGCAATCCTAATGCTGCTTGTTAACTGACTCATATTATGTTAAAAGTTAACTGTGTTTTTGACTACCCCCTTCCAAATAGTATACCTGTATTGTTGTATATATTAACAAATTAAAACATTTAAGCACACCATTACTGCAGAAGTGCTTACAGAATGAGAGCTGTGTCGAGTGGACATTACCTCTACATTCATTCATCAATACAGAACTAGACATGTGGTTCTTCAAATATATTAACAGACCCCACTCAGACCAAAGTTTAACTAAATATGTCTCTTACACCCCTCTTTTTCCAAGAACTCGCTACAAAGACTTTTATCTGCAGAGGAGTTTAGAGTGCACTTAATTCTGTTTTCTCGTTAAACTTCACAGGCATCTCCTGCTAACCTGCTGTCACTTCATTAAGACCCGTGGATTCATTACCATTCTGCTCCGTGCCTGACGGCAACGCAGTGGCTTCTGAGGGCCGTGGTGCGAGCCCAAAGTCTCGACCTCTCGGTCTCATGTCTCTCATTACATTTTAAGCACAGGCAATTAAGCCTACTAAAAACTGCCCACACTGCTCACCTGCGAAAAGTCCCACTACGTGCCTATAGCCTTTTTTTTCCCCTTTAGCTCTCTTCTGACTGTCCTGCTGAGCAGATTTCTATAGATTGAGTTAGCTTCTACTGAGCAAACACATTTATCAGTGCTTATGCAGCATGTTCTTAATCGAGACGCATGTCCTGTTTGTTGAAGCAAATCAATGTGTTTTTGCCACTTGGCATTTTTACACCACGTGTTCTAAAAAATAAGTGGGAGAAAGGTAAGAAATGAGAAATGACTCACTGCAGGAACGAGAAGCTTCTTGACTTCCTCCACAGCTCGCTTGAGTTTGATCTCGGCACGGTTCTGCGAGTCTTCCACTGTGATGAGTACATGCAGGTCCTCATTTAGGTGCTCCCAATTTGGCTTACCACGGTTCTGTTCCTCCTGTAAAGATAAAAGGATGTGAAAACATGGTCATCAGATCTCCTTTGCAAATAACTTAATCGGCAGCATACACGTCCACCGTAGATGCGACACAAATATTTATTAACAATCATTTGATACAAAACCACTTGTTTGCTCCATGATAAATAGATCCTAATTTGGGGGGATGGCACTAAATACATCAAGTAAATTGCCCGAGTGTCACAGCGCTCGAAAACAATAGCGGAACACCGGAGTAACTTGGGATCAGGTATCAGCGCCTCCTTCCAGCCAGGTTGAACATATCATGCAAACACGACTATATGGGCCTGAGGGAAAGATGGCCAAACCTTTGACCAGCCCTGTGATGAACTGGTGTCCCGTCCAAGGTAGTACTGCATCCTACAGTATCCTGGTGGCTTGATACTAGTCCAAAAAGATTATGCATTACTGACATTTCTTTCCCTTTGCCTCCACAGACAGAAATGAGCCACAGGCTAGTGAGTGCCTCCATACATTTCGTTGATGCCATTCACTTCTTTTCACCAGACTTCTGCGGTGAGATCAGGCCAACACAGAGGAAGCACTAACTGCACTTTATGCATTTTTCCCAGTACTTTTATTTCAGAATTGGGTTACTGTTAAAGTGACGGGCATACGACATTCCCTGCCTCGGACACTGCCCTTTCTTATTTGAGCACCCAGCCAGACTAGAGGCATCTCCACTTTTATGGGCAAGTACATGTGACCGTTGCACCACCTGAGCACTCCTTCCTGGTATAAACGATTTTAAATATTGTATACCAAATATGGCTGTTAATATGCAGAGAAAATAATGTATTCTCCTTTACTGTATAACTAGAATTTCTAGGTATTTTTGCAGGTCAGTCATGGCATCTATTGCCTCGGTTTGTATGTGGTGTCATGAGAAATATCTGTGGGGAGATTTCACTGCTCACATTTGAGTATGCCTTGTGTACACAGTTATTGATTGTGTACATGGCTACCATGACATGCTTTGGATTAAAAAAAAAAAAAAAAAAAAAAAAAAAACACTGCTTATGGTGGCAGCTGTTCCCCTAAACCAGTCAGTTGTAGACACATGTCCGGGATCTGACATCTGACTTCAGGGATGTTTCCATAGAAACTATGCTTTCCAGACCAAATCATTAGCAGCTCATTGAATGCACTGTTTCCAGCTGGGTTTTTCATCATGTCAGTTTCAGTTTATAACAAAGAGCTCAGCTCAACAGTACAATCAATTACTATGCACACCCCAAGTGAAGATCTGACCACGGGTGATGTAGTAAATAGGACTAGTTCCATAAGGAGAACACAGCTATAGCAACTGTCCCTTTTTCATGTGAGCTTTAATAAGAAGGTGGCATAGACTACACAGGTTTGTGCAAAATGGTATGATTTATGTTTTTAAAATTGAACCGGCTGATCTGTCGCCCTCAATCAGTATCAGCTATTGGCCAATTTAAATTCGAACAAGGGCAGCTAAACCACGATCCCTGCAGTCATTTTCCAACATCTAGTGAGAAAACCTTCCTGGAATACAGGTTGACAGAGAGAAAAATAGGGTACCAACTAAATAATTTCCATGATTCTGTTATGAGAGATAGCAACTATGAAAGCCATACTTTTTTTCATGAACTACAGGCGAATCCGGTTAATGGGAGCAGCCGCTTATTCAGACTGAATCCTAAAGTACTGAAACAAATCCTATTATATAGGTGTAATGTTATTCGCTTATTTGGACCAAAATTCTGTTTAATCGGACCAAAGAACGTGAGAGCGAATAAGAAAAAGA
>JAUZST010055455.1:0-24045 GCA_034779995.1 Parotocinclus haroldoi | reverse complement strand
CCCCCCCCCCCCCCCCCCCCCCCCCCCACCAAGAGATATTACATACTGTACACGTTTTTGGTCCGATTAAGCGGAATTTTGTTCCAAATAAGCGGAATAACATTACACGTATATAATAGGATTTGATTCGGTACTTTAGGATTTGGGCCGAATAAGCGGCTGCTTCCATGAACCGGAAACGACTGTATTTATGAATTCTGAAATATTTGCGTTAAACTTTTTTCGAAACTGTGGGGTTTGAGAAAAGATCAAGTGCTTCTTAGCCATAAATGAATATTGTAAAAAAATATCTGCAGTATTTTGTGGGCGGCGCGGTGAGTCAGTGGGTGGGAGGCCCTGGGTTCGATCCCAGAGTGTTAACTCCGGGTACTCTGATTTCCTCTTACAGTCCAAAGATGTGTGTTAGATAGACATTGACTTGATAGCGCCGTTAAATAAACCAAGCAAACAGACTGACCATGTGGACTGACTTGTCTTCTTCTTCTCTCCATTTATTCCACTTAACCGTCGCGGGCCAGCCGGTACCCACCTGGCAACTCTGGGCGCAAGGGCAGGAACAACCCTAGATGGGGCGCCAATCCATTGTAGGACACACACACACACTAATTACTTAGGGACACTTTAGAGACACCAAGTAACCTAACAAGCATGTCTTTGGACTGTGTGAGGAAACCGGAGTACCCTGAGTAAACCCACACAGACTCAGGGAGGACATACAGACTCCACACAGAAGGGACCCAGGTCGCTTCACCCTGGGATTAAACCCGGGACCTTCTTGCTGTGAGGCGACATTACTACCCACTGATATCAATTTCATCACCACAGTGTAACATGGTTACAGCTGAAAGTTGGTTTCTACGTTCGAGGAAAAGTTCAACGCAACAAATTCTGGAACCAGACCAACATAAATCCTTTTGGAATGAAAAGAACATCTTTATCTGTTGGTCTCATTAAATGTTAATCATTTTTCGCCTAACCAGTTTTCTAATCACGGCACAGTTTCCCTGAAGATGATGGCAGAAGACAATGAGTTTTGAATATTAATATCTTTCTACTATTGTCTTTCTTGGACGCCCCGCACAATAAGGTCCCAATTTAGTGGCTGACACAAAGAATATAGTCTTGGATAATTCCACCGACAATCTGCATTGTGAAAAGAATAATGGCAACAGTCCTCCAAACAAACACGCATACTAATCAGTCATTTTCTCCACACATTATGAGTAGCTCTTGCTGCACAACATTTAGCAGGCGATAGAATCTCACAATCCAAACAATAAGTGTTAAGGGCCTCGTTCAAGGTCCAACGGTGGCAGCTTGGCAGTGTTGGGACTTGAACTTTGGACTTTTTGGTCAATAGTTCAGCATCTTAAGCGCCGTGCCAACACGGTCAGTTGCAGCCTGCATCGTCGGTGTCGTCGGGGGAGCTCCCCGGTGTGTATTGCGCTGAACAGGGAATCAGCACGATGCTGAATTTTAATAATGACTCGACAGAAAGCGAGAGAAGGGGGAAGAAAAGCAAAAGCGAGCAGCTTTTCGGATTAGGTTGCTGTGGGAAAGCCTTCTGTCGGCTGCTCAGACCATGTTGGTTTCTGGACGGAGCCTGATTATGTTTTGAGAATGATGGGTCATTTTTATGCTCCATTTGTATGTAGCACTAAAGCTCAAGGAGTGATTGATAGACATTCTACCTGTGCAGTACATCTAACTCAAATCAGTTAAACGATTAAAATATTTAATAGTGTTAACGCCGCTTTATTTCCCATGACACTTAATCACCTTTATCGCTTTTCGCTTGTTTGTACTGTATGCTCTTTATAGCCATCCGAACTGAAGCTACAGCAGAATGCTTTTATTTATAATGGCTTATAAAGTATGAAATATCTTTTTAATAGCCTAAATCATTTGGGTCTGTCATTGTCTGGGACTGTGCTGGCCCAGTGGGTAGTACACTGGACTATGGACCAGAAAGTCCAGGGTTCAAATCCCGCCGCTGCCCCTGTTGGGTCCTTGAGTAAGACCCTAAATCCCGAATTGCTTGGATTGTAAGATAGCTTGTGTCAATTTGTAAGTCGCTCTGGGTAAAGGTGTCTGCTACATAACATAAAATTGTGTGTTATTTGAAACGGCATGTGCAAACTATTATATGCTGTCTGTTAACAACATTTTATTAACAGCATTCTGTTTTTTTAACAGTGTGTTCTGTGTTCAATTTGGCCCAAATTATTATTCTTGTTTTACATTTATTTACATTGATGTCATCTGGGAGACGCCCTTATCCAGAGCAACTTACAGTTAATACAGTCCTTGTTCAGGGACCCCACTGTGACAGATGTGGGATTTGAACCCTGGACCTTCCGGCCCATAATCCAGTACCTAAACCACTGGGCCACCACAAATGATTTTAAAATCATTTGGTTTCGAAGCATCTTGGTTACTGCGGATGGAGGAAGGCGGAGCTGCTGGTTTGCCCGCCAGTAAGCTGGCGCACCGTTTAGGGACGGATGCATTTACACTTATTATAAGTGCATTTCATGCCTAATCTAAACAGACTCCCGGAGCACACGTACACACGCGACTTCCGATACAGCTGCTTAGCCGGCAGTTATTCAATCAGCCAATCACGTGGCGGCAGCACAGCGTACAAAACAAACTTTCTGCACCACACGTATGTCATTACAGCTCATGTGTCCAGCAAAGCAATATATGGCTTTAAAAGTTCAGTGACTTTCTTCAGAACGTATGCATTGTTCGAATGGGGACTGTGGTAGCCTAGCGGTTAAGGTACTGGACTCTGGACTAGAAGGTCCTGGGTTCAAATCCCACCTCTGCCAAGTTGCCACAGTTGGGTCCTTGAGCAAGGCCCTTAATCCACCATTGCTTGGATTGTAAGACAATATGAGTTGTAAGTCGCTCTGGATAAGGACGTCTGCTAAAAATGCTGGAAATGGAAATGGAATGGACATTACGCAATATACTGGTATTTTAAAAAAAAAAAAAAAAAACTAGTTCCATGAGCCCAGTCACCACATCAGAATGCACAGGGCAATGCATTTTCCTCCACCTTTGTTAAGAAAGATAAAAGAAAAGTATAACTGTTTGATAAACATGCACAGTGGTTTGTTCTGCGTTGTGGTTTTGTGCAGCTTTCTTGCCTCGGGGTGGGAACAGCTTGCCGTTATTGATTGCAAAAACAATTCAGCGTTTTTTTAGTGGAGTCATGGTAGCCAGCCATCACCTGAATCTTAACTGAAATGTGATGACGCAATAATAGACGACAGACAGGATCGTTTTAAAAGGCGGTATTATTCAGTGGCCTGTCTAAGATAAGACCTGAGACAATCCCAAATATGTTCCCAAATCCTAATAGGTTCCATCTATACAGGGTTACTGTCTATATTACACTTCTTGGTTACGATACATTCATTTATATCGTAACGAACGTGGCCTTATCGTAAAATTGGGACTACCGTTATGCACGGAGATGACTGTGGTGCAGTTTTCGAATGAATAACTAACTGTTAAGCGCCTGACTCTCATTAGCCTCTGGTCCGTGGTGCTACTTTTAACACCTTTTATGTACGGTTATGGCATGTCATGTTTCCTAGTCTTGAGTTCATCTATGGATTTGACATCGTTTCTTTCTGCCTGTTACCAGCCATCCCGCCTTCCATTTGGCGTTTAGCGTTCAGTTGACGCCTCACAGATTGGGAAAACATTTCCCCTTACGTCTCCTTTTGACCTTTTCATTTTCGCTTTTCATTCATTTCATTCATTCTGTTACAATTTAGCAGTCTGAACCAGCTATGACTGTAACAGTTCGCCTTAGTTGTTACAGTCGATTTCAGTTCGAAGTCCTGTACCGGACAGTAAGCACGGGACTGTGAACGCCCGTATATGGAAATCTTTCAGAGTGAAATAGTGTAAAAATGCAATTCCTCTGCCTTTGCTGATTGTCCCCGGCTCGAGTATAATTTCATAGATTTGCAGAGCGAGGATATTTCCATGAAAGTCAAAGTCAATAAAGCGAGGGAGATGCAGGGAGATGGCGTTCCCACCCCTCCATCATAGCTGTGATTTAGGGTCACAGTTGCAGTCAAAACAAACCTGTGGAGGGAAAAAAATCCTATCTGTCATCTTTCCTCTGAGGAAATGAAGGGTGCAAATAAACAGCTGGCACTCACAGGATTCGGTCGAACCTAGAGCGTATTCAGGGGCTCATTGTGCTTTGGGAGAAAGAAAGCAAACACTGCTTCTACTTCTTCGTCCCTTCTAGACCTTACTAGTTCAGTAATTACGAGTCTGGCACTGCAATTAATAATTAAGAAGGCTCGACTTCACGCACTGAATAACAGGTGCAAGTCTTAAGCCACCATTAGATTATTATTGGTTTAGCACTGCTATAATGACCATGTATAAGTGTTTCTTTGTCTTTTACAATTATTTATAATAAGTATTTCTACGCTATTTTAGCGGTAGAACTCGCAGAACGTTTGGGTTTCATCGTAGGGCTTGAATGAATTCGGTCCATAATGAAACTTTCACAAACAGAGAACACAAAACCGCAGATAAAAACTCGTCACGTCGCCGAGTAGCGAGTCAGGCGGCCGACGCTCTGGTCTTACTTCTCGTTTTTGGTGAGTATTCATCCGCTGAGTAAATACGCTGTTTACTGTAAATCGTAATATTTTATGATTTAGAACATTAATTTATTGTTATTATTACTAATTTTAATATATTTTTTGTGATTTCCTTTAAAATGTAAAATGTGTGTATGTATATATATATACTGCTCAAAAAAGGGAACACAGAGGTACATTGTGTTGTTTAAGTGTTCCCTGTTTTTTTGGGCAGTGAATATAAGATATATATATATATATAAAACAGGAGGTGGAAGGTGCAGGTAGAAGCAAAACTCCATATGTATGTATAATACTATTCAAAAGTCATAGGCCACCATTTGATTAGATATTCCATTGTTTTAACACTTAATGACCATATAATATTATTTGTCACTCCCTTTACCACAATACAACCTGAATGTCAATGCAGTGTTAAAAAATCTGAAAAGTAAACCCAGTTTCTGTAGACTACAGTGGCAAGTATTTGGTGATCTTCCCTTACTCTTGAGCAACGGCAGCTTCATGAGGATTCCAAAGTTCAGTAGAAGCTTGATCAGGAATGGTCTGATCAGGCAGCAAAGAAACCACTTTTTTTAAATAACATATACGCTAAAACCTACAGCAACTGGAATGAAGATCAGTGGAAGGATTGTTACAGAGTGACGAATTCAATGTTATATACTTTCGTTATACGTTTGCTGAAACGGCCTAAGACTTTTGCACGTGTAGAAAAATGCATATCCCGTCAGGTTCAAATACAGGCTCAGCACTGACAGAGCTGGTGCGTGTGTGTACACAGCAAAATCCTTGCAGCAAAACACAATGCAAAGAATGCCTTTTAAGATCTAAACACACACAGTGTGTGCGGTTGTGTGTGTGAGAAAGCGAGAGCGACCGTAAGCATCAAACTGGCATCGAATACAGACATCTGCTGCTTCCAAGTGTTTTAATCCACACACGCTTTTTGGACTTGAATTCCTCCAAAGCACATTAGCACCTCTCTGTATTCTCTGATCCAATATCACCCACCGTTTCTTCTGCCTTGGCAGCCCAATTGCTCCCCAGTCAGCACTCGAACCGACATGATGCTCAAATGTCGGCGCGCCAGAACCAAGGGCGAGGGAGACTTGATGTCGTTTCGGTTCAAACCGAGAACGGACGATTCTTGACACTTCACACTTTAACCCCGTTTGACCTGGTCAGGGTTGTGGATGGGAACCCATTGCAGGACCAGCCAGGGGTTTGAGTCAGGCAGGACCTTAGTAGTAGTGCCTGTGGTGCACACTGGACCTGATCCACCAGGACTCGAGCTCCAATGATTGTGATTCTGTAGTGACACCCTGTTAAAGGTTAAACGATTCACATGGGATTACATTCTATGTTTGCCCCCGACTGGAGTTGGAACAAAATAAAGCAGGGGGGCAAATGGTATCAGGAGCTCCAACAGCATCAGAGTCAATGACTGAATAGATTCAGCCTGATACCGAAGCTGGGCTACAGGCCAACTTTGTCACTGGCACCTCTATTAATAAATCAAAAACAGAGCACGAACTCCATTCTTCTTTACAGTGAAGCCTACAGACGTCTTGACTGATACAAATGGCTTTTCTTTAACCAATTTTTCTCTGACTATTTATCATGTTGAAATGCTACCTGGCCTGCTCTAAGTAAATACAGTCAAAACATGAAATACTAACCCACCTCGCTCCCGGAACTGGCATTTTGCGTGTTTCTGCATCCCTTTCTAAGCCGTCAAGTTACGTACGAGTGATTAAAACGTTCATTGATCGTACAATTGATCTGTATAAATGGTAGATGTGCACTAATCAGAACGAAGTGTAAGGTGCAGGTAGATGCAAAACACAATGTGTTTGTGATGTTCTGCGCAAAGGTCTTTAGAAGGTCATGGATTAGATATTTACATTTACAGCATCCAATCTTGGATCTTACAATCCAAGCAAATTTGGGTTAAGGGCCCTGCTCAAGGACCCAACAGTGGCAGCTTGGAAGAGGTAGGGTTTGGACCTTTTGGTCCATAGTCCAGTATCTTATCCAGTAGGCTACCACAGTCCCTATACCATTGTTTTAACACTGCTATAATGACCACATATGATTTTTTTCCTTAGTGACCGGTAACTTTTTAACAATACCCACCGAGTCATCTGCTCATATTGACTCGGCCCTCCTAAAAATTTAAGCAGGACTTTACGCTTTCCCATTCTCCCACATTAAGCACACACTATATGAGAACCCACCGCTCACGCAACGTCTACAATAAATCAACATTCTAGACGTTCCCAATATTGCCACTCCCCAGACTCTATTTGGGGAGCCCCCGCAGTGAGAGTGAAGTATTTGGTGGGACCCTTTGAATCCCAGGCCAATTCAAGGAGCGACACAAAGGTGCGATTTGGTCTCGGACTTCTAATAATAGAGCGCACCTGGCCCTTTCATATCAATCATACATGACTTGCTTTCCCACCAATCTGAAGGACTCACAAAGGCTACAGAGGAATAGCAGGGATTGCTCCAGAACCTGATTTTCCAGCTGACATCACTGGCACTGAGACAGGGATTACTCTCCAATTTATCTCTTTCTGCAGAGGCTTACAGCTATCTAAACAGCTTGCCACTTCAAAGTGCATGACAAAAGACGGTGGCAGCAATGGATGGCTGCAGAGTCTCAGGCAAAATGGACTTAGCGCAACTCCGTATGAATTGTGCCATCGCTGAAAAAAACGAGAGCCGTTTTGATCTTAGAGGGAGAACGGAGAATGACGAGGCAGCAGGCAGGATTCATATGGACCGGAGTAATTTAATGACGAAGGGCCCTTTAAGTGCCGTACCTTTAAGTAACTGGCACCGTCTTTTTGTTGCTAGTGAAGTGACTGCTTTTTTTCTTTTTGGCTACCGCTCTACTGCAGTGTAATAGAAACTTTGCGTGTCGGGATTTTTTTGACTCTGCAAAACGTAGTGTTCAACGACAGGAAAGTCCTCTTGGCGCCGAGGCCAATATGCAGGCTCATCACCCTGGCGATCTAGGTTCTGATAGCGACAATTAGCTGTGGTTAAGTGCTAAAAATGTTCCTCAGTCACCATCCCAGACAGCTGTTTGTTTGTTTGTTTGTTTATTTGGCTACTTTAACGTTGCCATCGGCAATCAGTGGCCATGTAAGCGACACACGCAAGGTTATATCCATCCATGTCTTTGGACTGTGGGAGGAAACCGGAGTACCCGGAGTAAACCCACGCAGACACAGGGAGGACCCAGGTTGCTTCACAATGGGATTAAACTCCAGTTACATTCCAAAGATGTGTGTTAGGTTAATTGGTGTCTCTGAAGAGACACATTAGTGTGTGAATGTGTGTGTGTGCCCCACGATGGACTGGCACCCCATTCGGCACCCCACTGTCCTCAACACTGTAAGGTTGGTGGCAAGAGTGAAAAAGGAGACTCGGACTCTGTTAGGATTAGCGTGAGACTGAGGCAAAAGGTCTAAGGGTCTCCTGAGTGCACACTGGGAAAATTCAGAGATAGCAGATGGGTAATACGGAAATCTGTAAGGTTGGGGAGATGTTTGTTAGCCAGTGAAAAACAGGGCTGTTCATCATTACATAGGGTTAGCCAATAACATCTCATGAGATGATGCATTACATCGATGCTAAGTGAGCCAGAGCTGGCGCTAAAGAATTTATCTCTGTAATGACAATTGATTTTTACCCGGGTCGGCAGATTACACCTGGACTCACCCTGATTTCTTATCTCAACTCCCTGGTTAGGCAGTGAAACCGGGTCCCCAGAGAGGCATCATTGCACCAACGCATTCCTGAAGCAGAATGAGGGTGAGTGACAGGACTGAAGCACTTTGCTCTCATACTTCCACATCCCTTTATGTTGAAGAAGTTCCTTTCTCCGAAATATGAACCACAACCAAGGTTTGGACCAAGCCTCAGAACTGCCATTGTTGGGACCTCGAGCAAAGTCACTATTGCTTACATTATATATGAACATCAGGGTACTGGATATGAAAAGGATTAAAGGGCTTAATGTAATTGTACAGAATCGATTTAGATCCAACTACTTAGGACCCTTGATCCTCCAAAGAGGCTGATCATGTTAAACGCTTGTTTAACGCTTGTGATTCTCAAACCAGTCTAGCTTTTTGAGTCCTGCATGTCAGCCCTGTAAACCCCCGGTCTCCGAGGTAATTCCTAATCCTGAAGTTCCCCTACAGGCAGCAAAGTAAATGCTTTTACCATGGCCACATTTACAGAGATAGTTCCAGCTCCTCAGGTCCCAAAGCGCCAGTAAACAAGGATCTGTCAGGTTGGGAGGCCAAGGCCTGAGCAATAGGAAGATGAATTGTCTCTAAAACTGCCAGGACAAGCAAACAAAAAATACGACCACTCAAGAATGATCTGCGTTGGTTGTTACAATGGGGTCGAATCAAGACAGACATCTGTGTATGTTGAGAGCCAGGAAGATGAGCAGGATCAAACAATTGATGAATACAAGCTGGGTTTTTTTTCTGTCAGAATGGAAGACTTTGAATTAATTCATTAAACAATAAATTGGGGATTGAATACAGGTCCAAGCTGAAGCTTCTGGATCGAATAAACATCGCTTGTATGGGTTATTATATTGGATATTCTATATCAAACAGCAAGAACAGCAGTGTAAATCTGACCTAGACTCTACTCTGGTTCCTATAGGGAACACTAAGACTGTGTATAGAATTCATAGCTTGGCTCTAGACTATTTTGTACCCATGGTAACTCTTAGAAAATCATGATGCACTCCTAGGCTTCTATCAAAGCCCAAGACTTATTGTATAATAGACTTAACAAGATCTAAACAAGATCAGTTCCCAAGATTACTCATGGCATGACTGGAACGGTCTGAAATGAATCCATATTAGATTAAGGCCAAGTTGGCTTGATTCGTCCTCCTCCCCCTCTCTTTCTTTCCAGTCAGCAGAGTCACGTCTCACGGGGGCACGTAGCAGGGCCCGACTTACCCATTGGATGATTAAATCAGAGCTGATACTACGGTAATTACGTTGTGTACCACGTTGCGTAGCTCTCCAGGCGGAGGAAAGGGCACAACGCTAATTTGACGTTCCAATGATTTCCTTTTTCGGAGCATTGTAAATCGGTTTATAGTGACGCAAAATGGCTGACTGCAGCATTTCTGGGCTCTTTACACAGTCTAGACTGCAGCACGCTGGGGTTGTTATTTACTCGCTTGAATATTCTTAGCTTTGAGAAACCATGACTGATTGATTTACAGTTCCTATTGTAGCGAGGTCCTTATCTCACTGGGATGAACCTTTTCTATGGGTTCAAGAAGAATCTCGAAGCATTCGCTCGTAACGAAGAATAATAATTATTATTATTATTTACTTACACGTTTGCATGCGCAATCGTTTGAGAGCTTCAGAAAATCAGATAAGACGAGCGCTCTGTTTCAATGCCCAATAATCTCACAGAAGGCCGTGAAGTAAACTTTATGGAATTCAATAATGAACTTAAATAGTTGTTCATTGTCAGTCGTAGGTGGCTCTAGATGAGATTTAACTGGACGAATGAAAGATTTTTTAGTGGAAGGAGAATCCTCAGCCTGTTTAACTCAAAGCCAAAGAGCCGTGCTGAACATCTGTCATCATTAACATGCTGCACTAAAACACTGCTGTCTAAATGACTGTGACTTGGTGGAAAGCATGCATTGTAGTTTTGGAAGCAAGAGATCTGGCTGAAGGGCTAAGGCGAGGTCAGAATGAGCAGATGAAGTGGGAGGCGACTTGCGAAGCATTGCATGGTACATTCAGTACACGATCACTGAGATCTTTCCATAAAAAAACAAGTGCGTAAACCGAGGGAACATTGCATCAGCTCTAATAAAATTCGTCGTGGTTATGTGGCAGAGTTCTGGATTTATTCAGCGTGACAGGCAACGGAATAAATTAGAAATTGACATTTGCCTCAAAGTGTGGTCTGACCTGAAGTCAGTTTGATGATGAACCAATGACTTATCTGTTTATTAAACTTCTGAGAGCATAAGGAGGACGTTTGGGAAGACCTCTCTTTGGCCAAACGGCTTGTCTGCTCACTTATTTCTGCTTGGTGGCCGAGCAGAAAAGTACAAAAAAAAAACGTCAGAAACTTACTGGAGCTTCACAAACCCATTTACTCCAAAGCTTGGCCAATCTTTAGCCCTTGATTTATTTATCACCTTTAATCATTGCTCTAGAATCCAGATACATAATAGACCCATCATGGCAATCAAGGTCTGATCCGTAGCTGCTGGAAGCCGAGGTTAGGCGAATAGACGAGGCGAATAATTAAAGGTAAATCAGGAAGATGGTGCAGGCATAGGTCCGAATTTAGCATTGTGTTGCAACGACTTGATTTAATCTCAAACATCTATCTGGAATCCCTGACCAGAACCTGGAGAACAGCTTTGTGCGAAATGCAATTTATGGTCCTGTCTGAAATCATTTTTGTGAGCAGTATAGATCTCACAAAAGCCTTGCAGGATCATGCATTTAATTGCGAGCTTTCACCCTTAGGCAACGTCAGACTTTTGAGTCTCCAGTTTCTTTCAAATTCTCATGCTGTCCACCATGTACGACACTTTATTAGATACACCTGTTCGAATGCGCATTAATGCGAATGAGTGACTCATAAATATCACATGGAGGAAACTCGGTGACTTGGCATTGAGCTGATACAAAGGCAGCGGCACGAGGTATTCTAAAGAGCTTCTTTGGATGCAAGACGGATCAAACCTCGAAGCAGGTGGGCTACAACAACTACAAACTACACCGGGTGCCGCTAAGAACAGGCAACTGAGGCTCCGGTTCATCAAAATTGGACAATAGAAGACGTCGGAAAAAACGTCTGATCTGATTAGTTCGGATGTGCCGTGAACAAGGTGAAAGTCTGGATCCGCGGTGCTTTGTATTAAGAGATCAGGCCGATGGCGGTTGTGTAGTGGTGTGGCATACATTGGGGCCCTAAATACCGTAGTACTGAGTATTGTTTAAAAGCCACAGTTTGAACCTGAGTAATGTTTCTGATGCATGCGCACCCTTTGATGACCCTTGTATGGCTACTTCTAGCACGATGACCAAATCTCAGGCAGGATCACAAAACTCAAACTATCTCAAACTGGTTTCTTGAGATTGACACTACTTGCCTCCAACTGTTGTCAGGGTTCCTACCTTTGCCCCGGAGCGTTCGGCCGTCCTCGCCGGTCGCCATTACAGAGCTATTGGTAAGGCGGCTTATATCCAATATCCTGATTGCCACCTGATTCTGAACAGCTGCTTCTCCTGCTATTTAAGCGTGGGTTTTAGTTCTGTTCGGGGCCAGGCCATTTTCATTCCACCGTCATCCGATCTCCGTTCGGTACGCGCGCTCGACCACCGGCGCGCTCGCACCCTTACGCGCACCTTTTGGGACAGTGGTAACGTTCCGGGCGGGGGCTTTTAGTGCCGAAGGACGCGTATGAGGGGGGAACCCCCCGAGGTATTTTAGTATGTTAGGGGCACTTTGAGGGTTTCCCATCCTGTACTCGTGTGCTCCTCGCCACAGCTTGGCTCCTTCGCGCTTCTTCTCCGAGCTCACGCTCGCCCCTTGGCGCTTCGCCGTCTTCTGCGCTCTTTTGAGCCTCACTCTAGTCGGCTGCCCTCTCGAAATGAGACACGCCCCGGCTAGAGCGGCCACCCGGCTGCACGTTCGAAAAAGACGCGCCCCGGCATGGCTTTCCCGTGCTACGTGCCCATCTGAGCTCACCATCGCCCTCTGGCGTTCGGGCTACCTCCGTGCCTCGTCGCTTGGGGGACGTCCCAAGTCGTGCTCTCTGCACGCTTGCCCTGTTGGCGCTACGCCGCCCTCTCGCGATCAGTTCGCGCGTTGCTCCCAGTCGGGACGCAACGCAATCGGCGCGCCCCTTCATCCTTTTGGTTTTTTTGTGTTCAGGAGTCTTACGATCCGCTCCTAATCCCTTTTTGATTGGTCTATATTATTTCCCCATTGTTATTATACGTTGTGGGATACGTCTATCCTGCATACTTGGGTCCTACCAAAAAAAAACCCCACATGTCGTAACAACTGTCACCACATCTGAATCCAATAGAGCACCTTTGGGCCCGAAATCTATGAGGATCTCTGAGCCGAAGGGTTGTTGCGGGGTCCAACCCAGCACTGGCAGGGTGTATCTAATAAAATGGCCCGCTAGAAATCCCTTTAAATATAGATACAGTGTGGTTCACGAGCCACAGGAGGTGCAGCTTTGCAGCTGTAAGGCCATTATTTATAATCGCACGATCTGTGAATGGGTCGTTTAGATTTGAGATATGAGCATTTTTGCGAGTTTTCTTGCACACATCAGCAAGCCAGCGTGAAAGCAGATATTTAAAATAGAAAAGTCTTAGTCCTCTTAGCTTAACCATCATCCAGCATCAACATTTCGCCAGCCATGCTGAACTGCTGCAGGCCCTCAAGCTGCTGAAGTGAAGCTACATTATTTACAGCATTATTATTGAAGCAGTGTTATGCCTCTGCCTAGATATTGTAGCTCATATTTCTCCTGCAGCTTTAAAAACACGGCCTGTTCCCACTCACGCATTAAATCCATTTTTTAAGCGTGTTTGTTATCGTTTCCCATATACCGATCTGTAGCCAAGTCAGAAATACTGTACAAAAATACTTAAGAAAAAACACAACACCTTCCAGATCAGACTCTGGCCAAATTTCACTACGTTTCCTTCATGCTTTTGGAGCCTTTCTGCTAGAACCTGGCACCTTGAATTAGATTCAGTGTAGATTAGGGAGTGTGTTCCGGCATGGCATCTCGGGGCCAGAAGAAGTAGCTTGTTAGTGTGGATTCCTCCTTTGGTTATCTCCGGCAGGATTATGGAGACAGACGCTGATTTACAACGGGGAAACATTCTGACAATGAGTTTAATATATACTGTCTATATCCTAGCGTGGCCTGCATTAAACATGCTTAAACGCAAGATCGGTAACATAATGCTTATTACAATACAACTACTGAATATCTCATGCAATTCATGAGATAATGTATTTGAAAGTGAAAAGTCAAGGAAAAAAAAAAAAAAAGACTATTTTCTCGACCATGGCTTTTCCTCACTACGTTTCCCAGAACTCATCATTCCCACCACGTGACTCCCTTCGGTAGAGTGCAGGAGAGTATCGTACTGAGTATCAATTTCCCAGTCCAATTGTTAGGTTTATTATTCCCCATTTCTGATTCAGATTCCGAAACTGTGGAACAGGGAGTACCTGAACCACAGGGAGTACCGCACGGGGTCGCAGGCCATCGTAGGGCGCGCACACACACACCATCACACACTCAGGACCACTTTAGAGACACCAGTTAACCTAACACACATGTCTTTGGACTGTGGGAGGAAACCTGAGTACCCGGAGTAAACCCACGCAGACGCGGGGAGGACACGTTCCGCTCCGCCCTGGGATCGAACCCGGGACCTTCTTGCTCTGAAGCAGCGGTGCCGCCCCACCGAGCCACCGTGCTTCCCACACATTTCGCGTTAAATAAAATTTAAATAACGTGAAACGCACTCAGTAGGAAAAAAAAGCTGCATATAAAATTACTTGACTTAGTTGTAAAAGGAACTCAAGAGAAAAGGAAACAAAGTTTCAATTCGTTAACAAAGATATGCGGTGGCCTAGCCTAGCGGTTAAGGTACTGGACTCTGGACCAGAAGGTCCAGGTTTCAAATCCCACCTCTGCCAAGTTGCCACAGCTGGATCCTTGAGCAAGGCCCTTAATCCACCATTGCTTGGATTGCAAGACTGTATAAATTGTAAGTCCCTCCGGATAAGGGCTGGAAACGTAAATATGCTATGAATCGCTTTATTCTTTTGGTCTGTGTGTGACTTGGAGGGAGCAGTTTTTTTTTTTTTACTCATGGAGCTCTAAGGATAAAAGGTTGGGAACCAGAGCTCTAGGACCAACTTTGGTTATTACTTAATCGGGGGGAATTTCAGTTGAAGAACATAACACATAGCTTAATGGACATTCTGTGAAGCCCACGTGTCTCATCAAACGACTTTAACGTGTGCTCTTAGCAAGGCCACCTTCCACAGCTCCAGAGATCCCTGGTTCGATCCTGACCTCAGACTTTTGGATTTGTTTGGAGCTTCAGAGACGGCATTAAGCAAGATCTTTCCTCAAGTGAATGGACTACTGATCTAATCAAAGTACTCCAGTAACAGTCGAAGCACTGCTTATGCGTTTTACTCAAGACTGCTGATTAATGTTGCTCTGCTTTCTGTTTACTCGGAATACACAAGAATACACACTGAAGACGGAATTTACTAAGCCCTTGCTCCAGTTTTCAGGCACAGTTTGGCCACATTCTCAAGAGTGTCAAAGATTAATTAATTTCCCAAGCATTGCACTTTAAGTGTTGGCGTAAACAACGGAGCGCATACTTTATTAGGCCCCAGGCGGCCTGCTTTGACACTACAGAACCGTTGGCGATATTATTTTTATCCAATTCCACCTGAGAGAATTCCAAGGAGTCAAAAAGAGGACAATTAGAGCGGCTCCCACAGGCTCAACAAACAAAAGCAGACTTCTTACAATGAAGCCACTGAAGTGGCTAATTGGTGGTTTTGGCGAGAAACAGACAAAAAGAAGCGAGTCGCCGGTTGCGGGTGCCTGTGGCTGTGGAGAATGCGCTTGACAATTTTCAAACTTAATGAGAGGAAGGACAGGCAGATCAGTGACCTCCACGCCAAACCGCTTTCTTTTCTGTCATTTGGTAGCCGTGTTGAGAAGGGCATACATGACAAACGGGTCCCTGAGTTTGTGTACTCAAACGCCTTTTGCTTTGTATCCACCGCATATAAACGTTTCTTCCCTAAATAAGTAGCTCTCTACTTTTTACAGTTCCGATCCCCTGTGCTATTACAGTGTAATGAAATGATGTAGAGGAAGTTAAATTCATAGAAGGATAATGGAAAAGAGCGCTTGAAAACACACACACACACACACATACACTGCATTTATATAAAACTGAATATGAATACGAAGAGGACCCACAAGAACTGCTGGATAATCTGATCCTGTCCGTGCCCCATCACTGTCAGGGTGTTTTGACACACTCTTGGGTGACCATCCATCCTCCTGAACAGTCAATGTGGGGGCACTCTGGTCCCGTTTGACATGCTGTTGCATGCATGAATATCACTTGCTACTCAATCTCCATAATTGATTTTGCATCTTATTTGCATCATCCAACAACTTTCTTTGCCTTTTAATTTGCTTTTCTGATTATCTCGTTCAATCAAATCAAATCCCTCTTTTTAATCACTTAATATGCATATATATATATATAATTATTTATTTATCTCATTTGCAGAACTGTAGAGCTATGACTCAGCTAGCGGAGAAGCTGTTGTCCGCTCTGCCCGCCTGGCGGAAAGTGACAGGACCAAACCAGCTCATGTCCTGGCAGCAATTTGTAGCAGACGTGCAGGACCAGATCAACCCTCTGGTCAGCGAGGAGCACCTGCGAGAGCTAGCGCTGCAGCTACACAGCATGGGAGAGGTGTGCGTGCGTGCGTGCGATCATGTTGATCATAAAAGTATAGAATTATGTTTAACCTCACAGATGAACCCGCATCTCTTTTCACTGCTCGTCTATATTCTGCACCGTGTATGCTCAGAAATGTGTATCTCATGTGCATTTGTGTGTATCTTTTTTGCTAACTGGTGGGTGGATTAGCTTGAACAGGTATCTCTTTCTGCTCTTCCAATTACGCCGCCTACACGACTTTAGCAGCGTAACAACAGCAACACAGACAGAACAACAACAACAACAGTTAGTCATCCGCTGTATTAGGGAAAAACGTTCTCAGCTCGTTAAAAAAAACAATTAAAAGGCAATTATTAAGACGTTACACAGCTAATGCCTGGAGTCGGTTTTTCAGGTGATTGAAATGCTTTTTGAGGCCACTAGATGGCAGTATAACCACACGAGCTTCATTTCGGGCCTCGTTGACGTTTGTGTCTTGAGTTTGGATTGACACTCAGCAGTCAAGTAGTTAATATTTCAGACTAAGATCTGATCGTTGTATCTCACTTATTTGGGCATCGTAATTTTCCATAATTACTTCTTTTAATACAAATTGTTCACTAGTATAGGGTTACATTTAATCTAATGGTGTTCCAAGACTTTTGTACAGCACTGATCATTTTATTAGGAACGCTATGCTAATACGGTGTAGAGTTCTGTTTTGAAAATGAGACCCTGCCGTCTTGCCCCCTTTTAGTGGCCGGACAATTGTTTGTATGAGAAGTGCCACCCAAATCTCTTTAGTCATCCCAAATCACATCGGGTTCCATCGGAGAATACATGAAGGAAGATATGCCATATATGATGTACGATGGCACCCTCTGGTGTTGAAAGAATGCAACAACATTACACAGTGTCCATGTAGAAAAGGCATGTGATATGTGACACTTTTGCGTCACGATGCATCATGTCGCCATGCATCGTTACATCCCTATTAGTCACCCTAGAAATACCTGGCCACTACTTGCCATCTTAGCCATTTGTTGTTCTTTCTGTTCTGTAGATCAACCTCATGCAGAGTGAGACCGTCCAAGACGTGGTCCTCTTAGACCCTCGCTGGCTCTGCACCAGCGTTCTTGGCAAGCTCCTGTCTATCGAAACCCCCAAAGCCATCCACCATTACAGGGGTCGCTATCGCCAAGAAGAGCTTCAGACCCTGGTCGGCGAGGGTGACGTAGACGAGCTCCTTCAGGTCCTGGACGCCATGGACGTGTGTGCCCGAGACCTGGCCAACCCTGGCATGGTGGACATCCCCGCCCTCATCCGCACCGGTGACATGCAGCGCTCGTGGAGCAACGAGGATGATGATCAGGTGGAGGACTCCTTGTTGTACGGTGGCGTGCGCATAGTCCCGGCAGAGCACTTGACCCCGTTCCCTTGCGGTCTTTTCCACAAGCTCCAGGTCAATCTTTGTCGCTGGAGCAGGCAGCAGAGACCAGAAGCAGAGGCTGAGGACGTCAGGCTGTGGAGCGGTGGTGCTCGGGTTGGACTCGGCGGAGCCGACGCCTTGGTCCTGCTGGTTAACCACGGACAAGGCCTGGAGATCCAGATAAGAGGGCCTGAGTCCGAACGCAGTCGATGCTATGCTTTACTGGACACTCTGTGCGGAATGGCAGAAGGTCTGCTAGGCGCTACGTTACCAGGCCTGCTAACCACACGTCACTACCTGAGTCCTCAGCAGCTGCGCGAGCATCATGGACCCGTCATGCTTTACCAGCCTAGGGACTTCTTCCGAGCCCAGGCGCGTGGCGAGGGGGCGCTAACCAACACCATGGGTGGCTACCGTGAGAGCTTTGCCAGCATCGTGTCGCTCGGTTGCACCCAAGTCTACAAACAAGGAAGCCTCGGCGGCGACGTACCCATAGCCGAGGTCAGCCACCTGGCCCGGCGCAAGCTCTGCCGAATGCTGGACCCACCCGACACCTTGGGGAAGGACTG
The DNA here is from genome assembly GCA_034779995.1 of Parotocinclus haroldoi. Taxonomy (NCBI): domain Eukaryota; kingdom Metazoa; phylum Chordata; class Actinopteri; order Siluriformes; family Loricariidae; genus Parotocinclus; species Parotocinclus haroldoi. Next base: position 5,852 of record JAUZST010055455.1, on the reverse strand, counting down.
GTGTCTCCTAGCCATGAACCTCGGCCTTAGCGAACTAGCCGCTAAGTACAGCCCTGGCACCAACGGGACTCCTCCATCCGACCCCTTTTCCGTCCGGAGCCCCACTGCGGCGCTCCTGCATGACTGGAGCCAACGTTCAGACTCTACCATCGGCGTCTTGGTTGCTAAGCTACGCGAACTGGGCCGTCGCGACGCTGCCGATTTTGTCCTAAAAGCAGCGCCGGTGTTTCGGGTCAGCGTGGACAGTTTGGGAACTCCCCCAGAGTCTTACGTGCCGGTCTGTAACGGGGGGACGTCTTACAATTCCATCAGCTCTGTCATCTCGCGCTAGAGCGCCACCTACTTGCACGGAGGAGCAGAGCAATTGAACCTGCGGAGTGTTGTAATATTTGAGTTCTCGTGATCACCAGGACTGTCATTTGGGAAGCTCGTACACGTCGGTCTTCGTACTCCGCTCTTTCCGAATGCCTCGTACCTGAGGCGACTCTGACAGAGCGCCTGCTTTAAGAATCATTTTAATCACAACCTTTTTTTTTTTTTTAAAAAAGCGACCTCATCACGTCGACATAAACACCGGAAACGCTGCGGGAATTTGTCATTTTTGGATTCCTTTTTTTTTTTTACCTTCGGACGTCTGTTGTAATAATTTTATAATCGGTTCGAGCGTCTGATGGATCGTTGAGGGCGTGGCCTTGTTACTCTGATTCAAAGTGATGATTTAAGCAATTGAGTGCCTTTTAAGATGGTAAGCCCGCTGTCAAAGAGCCTTCTTGGACATGATTAATTGCCCTTACTGAGTTGAATATCTGTCAGTATTGCAGTCTTTGCCTTTGGAAGTGGTTACGTTTTGAGCTGCGTGATGCAGCTTAGCCCAAAATTCTCATGCTAACACATTTAGCAAACCGCTAAACCTCTACAGATGGAAGGGAATCCACATTGGAAGTGTACTTAGCGTTCGTGTTTAACGAGGAACTTTGAATCATCGCGCGCGAGCCAAACCGCTGCTCCTAGACGACGCACAAGCCTTGTTTTCGAAACATGTCTAGAAATGAACAGTAAGCACACGGAACTGACTTTTAGACGAATTTAAAGGACCACGGTTTTACTCATGACTTGAGCAGCGTTCGCTTTGCTACGTTTTTAATATTAGTGTTATTACAAAAGTCAGACACGACGTTAAGGATATATTGCTGTTCAGACTCGCGTGCGTTTCTTATTTAACAACGGTTTAACGTACCGGAGCGATTTCTCTTTTAACCGTGATTGGCGTGTTAAATGTGTTTTGAAGCATGATCTGATTATTGTTACAGTCGTCGGCTTTCATATAGATTTCCTGTCGCTCGTGTGCGTTCCCGCCGTCGTCGTGGAGCTCGGACATTTCAGACACGCACAAGACGGCAAGCCAGTGGTGCTCATTCGGTAGAACTCTAACCAAAGGTTTGCTCTTCTGTAAAGAACCGAATCAAAATAAGACGATGTACACACTGGCCAAAAGAATGTTGACACGGCATTTCACTGGTACCAATCGAGCCTGTCCGTACACAAATATTTGTGATACGGCACTGTCACCGGTCCTGAACTACATTACAGGCCTGTCCTGCTAGAGCTGAAAGAGTAAGAGGTGTGAGTGGAAGGAAGCAGAAGCAGGATTCCAACTTTTCAACCTCCGGAAAAGACGCTTTCGATGGCTGCTAAATGCATTATGCCAACTCAAAAGGTTGGCAGAGGACGAATCGAGTTCTGGCTGTTTTAAATTTCGTACAGAGCCTTAACCTCCAACACGTTTGGGATAAATGAACCCGAGCAGTCATGTTCCAAACTCTGGTTATAAAGCCTTCAATATTTTAGGAGCTCCAACAAATCCATACTGATCCCCCTTCGCTTTGTGCTCATACTTTTGGTCATGTCGTGCCTGGTTAGAGCTCTGTAGATGTCATCACGTCTCAGTCTGGTCCTTGAATAGTTCCATCACTCGTGTGCTGTACAGAACTAAATGATCTGCTTTAAATGAACTGAATGTACTGTTTGTGTCACGGCGAAATGTTTGTAACCCACACGCCTCCTCGCGCTCAACTTTCCTCTATAGGACACGAGAGTTTCTGCAGTCAGGATTCTCTGTTTAACCAATGATCTCGTGGACGTGTGAACTCCGTACCGTCGCCTAGAGAAATGTAAAATAATGTGGGAAATGTGCGTCCTTGCACGTTTTCAGATTGTGATTGGTATTACTCTGCAGTCTGTCGCCGTTCTCCTGTCGTCTCGCCTTTTCCCTTCCTGATGCGTACGCTGTACGTTACCGGGGAAACGAACCTGTGTATTTAAGACTTTGTACAGTCATGTCTTTGCACAAGATTTTCCTTCGTCTATTTATATTATATTCTTAAAGCATGTCTCTGAATGCCATGTACTTAATAATTCCTTCAAACAGTGTAGTACATTTTGTAATAAATTCTTTGCCCGACTTCTGACTTGTTTGTTTTGTGTCACAAGGTTCCACAGGTGGTGTTTTGATTACATCACGTACAGATCATTGGAAATGTTCCTGCTGATTAGCCCGTCCCGATAACGCATGAGCTTCTTCCGCTTTTCGAGTTGTCAGGAAAATGCATTGCTTTCAGTTCTAGTTCGTCTTACTGCTGCACTTGGCTGTTTTGGCCCAGGTGACAAAAAGTCCCATTGATCTGTTATTCACTAAGGCAATGCTTTAAAAACAAAAGCAGATACGATAGCTAGTCTGATTTGTGTAGCACTTTTTACAACGGAGTACCCAAATCAGCTTTACAATTTAAGATTATCTTCTAATTTATAAAGCCAGTCCCAAATTGAGCAAGCCTAGGATGACGGTGGCAAGGAAAAAAACAAACAAACATAAACCTTGGAGGACCGAGACTCCAAGTCAAACGTCCTCCAGTTGAAAAAAAAAACAACACAATTTTGATTTAACGCATAAAATTGCTGACCAATGTCAATAACAGTACTTATTATTATGGGCTGTGTCCAAATCGGTCTGCTAATCACCAATTCCCTACATGTAGTGCACTACACAAAGCGCTATTAGCATATACATATATTGACAGACAAGTTTACGATTTTGAGAAATTCTGTACGCCGTTGCGTAAACAGATTCCAGTGTAACTGTGCGGTTTGACTGCATGCCTGCCACAAAAGAGAGCTGCATGCATATGCTGCTGCTAATCCAAGTAGTGAATGAAATACATGCTTAGCCTTAAAATAGCACCTCTATTAAAAGGGTTTAGTGGGTTTAATGACTTCACAAAGTAGCCTGATACTGTACATGCATCCTCTTGAAGCTTACTGGTCCATTTGTTATTTGACAGGACTTAAAGTAAAGCAAAGCCTAACTTTTTTTTTTACCCCTGCTTGCCCTATTTAGATATTTACAACTCGACTGGGACTGGCATGCTAGACTTGAGATGTGACTCACTTAACATCTCTTATTCGGAGTGACTTCAAGTTGAGCAGATGGGTTGCAAGGACATTAGCTTAAGTGTCTCCATAGTGTCTCTAACGTCTCTCAAACTTGTTTCTTTGAGTTTTGGAAGGGATGCAATGCTTATTCAGTGTGTTGGATTCCATGATGTGGTGGCTTAGTGGTTAAGGTACTGGACGATGGACCAGAAGGTCCAGGGTGCCAAGCTACCTCAGATGAGTCCATGAGCAAGACCCTTGACCCGCAATTGCTTGGATTGTACGACTGTATGAATTGTGAGTCGCTCTGCTAAATGATGTAAATCTAAATGATGGAAGTGACTCCTTTGTCTTTAAACGTGTGCTGAGCGTCTTCATACATAGTTTATCGTCCACTGTGTAGAGATGCCTGCGACGGTACAGAACTCTGCATGCAGAAAACAGCTGACAAATTATAAGCCATGAACTTCTAAACTTTGTCACGTTTCCAAATCCCTTTCTAACCCATTATATTCGGGCGACGTTCATTAAATGGACGGTTAATTACTACATTAACGCTGCTGTTGATTGATATTGATAACTGCTTTTATGAATAAAGAATCCTTTGTGTTTTATATAGATTGTAAGCATATAGTTATAAACTGTTTAAATGTTCACGTGCTGTATGGTGGGGGTTTGGGTTCGGAACTTATTGTCGCAGTAAATTTTAGGGCCCGGCAGGTGTCGCTATTGCTCCTCGTTTCCCCTACATTTTCATGTTTTTCCACTGCTTTCCCCTGGTCAGTAATACCAAGGTGATTAGACTCTTACTCTCAAATCGAATCAGTTGCACTATAAGGACCCAGTTGAACAAAGAACCACCACAAAATGTACTTTTTTTGCACAAAAAAGAAACCTGGATCCACCAACGGTCAGCATTTGATCTTCCATTAGCTTAAACTAATTGATGCGCCTGTAAAATGCACAATTGAAGGTGTCCAGGCCTGCTTTTTGTATCTACGCTTCATTTCTTCCTTCTTTGCAGAATACCTTTTTTACCAAGTTACACACCGTCATTATGTATTATTCGTTCAAAAGAAGACAAAGGCATTTGTTGATTGTGAGCCTTGAGTCATTTCAACCAAATTGTGAGGTTTCTTTAAGTGGAGATTAAGGTGGGTGCTTAAACAGTCAGGTAACATTGTTACATCATGCCCATTAACCTCAACCACTGATGATATCAACCTGTAGCCATTTGGAGGTCATGTTAACCCTTTAACGTCTTAGGTCAGCTCATGCGGACAGTCACTGTATTCAGATATGGGCACGTTAATCATAAGTTGCCACAGATTTAAATTGAACAGGCATAATTTACATAATTAAATCCTGCACGTTTTGCATGTTGATTACCATTTTAACTGTAAAATTTTGGGGATATTATTTGTAAAGGCTGGTATGAACATAGTATTATACACTATACAGACATAGGTTTGTGGACACACACACGTATGGGTATTGAAATAGAGCTGACCCCTTTGGTGCTACAACAGCGTTAGTTCTTCTAAATGGGTGTCTGTTGGAGTAGAGCTCAATGTTCTGTGTACACCAGCCAAATTCTCAATTAAAATTGGCAAACCAGTTTTATGTTGACTTGGTTTAAAGACACCAGGGCAGAAATTCGGTGAACTGACTTTTTAAATGCGTCGTATTGAGGATCGTTGGGGGTATCAGTACAAACCATTGGACTGCCACTGTTTGTCTGTGAACAATCCTCAGTACAAGTGAGTGTTACTGATATGGGGCAGATCAATGATTAGACACGGCGGTGTCCACAAACTTTTGTCTATATAGGGTTGAATGCTGTCAATATGCTCACAACCTCCTTGTGTTTATACCAAGCGTAATCTTTAGTCTTGTGAGAATCAGTCACACTGAAACGATATGCCTACATCATGCATCGTGACTTGTTCTTGTGCCCAGTCCAGTGCTTGCCCCAAACAAAATATTTGCTTATACACAAATGTGCAAGACCTGACTCGCTTAGGGGTAGAGTTTCAAAGCCTTTTCTTGGTTTGGGGACCTCCAGTCTCCCCTCCTTTAGACCAGTTGTGTATATGGATGGCATAACCCAGTCTTAAACCAGGGTGCCTACATATTTTTTGCTGGACAGTCCCAGTCCTGTATATAACTAAAATAAGACACGAGAGCCTTCCAGCACATTTCACTACCAGTGTCTTATAATAATCTGCCATTTTCATCATCCTAAACGAATCGCCCATTAAGGATGGCTGATCACATCAACTGCACAAAGCCATCGAAACCTTATGAACGCGTGAAACTTAAAGCTCCCATTGCTTTTCCTCGGAAGTAATCACGTGCGTTCAGATCACATGCCGAATGATTACATCAGGGGAGGGGCCGGTGCTCGGCTTTGGCCAATCAGA
>JAUZST010055444.1:0-24046 GCA_034779995.1 Parotocinclus haroldoi | reverse complement strand
ATAACATTTTTATGAACTGTTTGTCACGAGTTTATTGTTAAACAAGCTTTTATGAATCCGGACCCTGGTTAAGCCCAGTGAGCAGAACCAGCACATTTAACACCTCCAGATCTAACTAGCTTGCTGAGGAACTCTCAGATCAATCACACACACACACTCACACACACACATACACACACTATTTATTCTTTAGTGACCCGTGCCAGCATCTCCTCCATGGTACATGGTCTGTATCTTTCTGCTGACCAGGTGAGGAGAGATCTGGAGAAAGTCCACACAGTCAGGACTGTAAAGCCAGAATCAGCATCAGGAACTAAAAAGTCCATGACCTGTTCTGACCCTCCCTAAAATTACCGAAAGCTCCTCAGCTCTCCTGAAGGTATAAGAAAAATAAATAAATAAATCACCGTAACCTTCTGTCATTTCAACTCCAGGAATCCTGCACAAGGGGAACGGCGAGAACATCTTCATTTCCCAGCAGCCCCCTGTCATGAGCACGGTGATGGGTAACGGTTTCTACCGGACCATTTCCTGTCAGGGCTGCAGTGGTCCCGCTCTGGAGGGGAAGCTCTTCGCCCCTGTGGCTTTGGCCTGCGGTTCGGACGGGAGCATCTACGTGGGTGACTTCAACTTCGTGTGGCGTATCCTGCCGAGCGGCTACGCCTACAACATCCTGGAACTCAAGTATGAAAGCTGTTACAGCGTCGTTGATTGTAGCTTCTTTTTTTTTTTTTTTTGGGAAGGGGGTGGGGTGCTCCTTCGACCCGAGAAACAAAGCGGAAACAGATTTAGCGCAATGATTAATCTGATAAAAGTACCTGTTAATCACAGCTACGATGGACACTAAGTCACTGAGTAACGGTTGTAGTTTGGAGGCTCCACCACCAGATGGTGCCAGAAATTACATTCCTGTTCTCGTTTAGTCTTCTGGTAAAGCAGTGGAATTGCACGTCCAGCATTAGGACAAAGTAAAACCCGCCGCTCCCCCCCCCACACACACAATTTTGGTTACATCATTGAGGTTTATTCAATAATTTACTCATTTTATTCGTTTTTATGTTACTCTATTTACTAACTTTAATGACCTTATTTTAATTTGATTCACTTTACGTCCTTTAAATTCCTACTTTCTTACCTGACTGATCTGAATTTAATTACTTCATTTACTTATGTATCGAACATGTTTACTTTACTTACCGTAATTACTTTGGTTTACTTTTTAATTACTTTGTTTCTTTACTTCCTTTACTAACTTACTTTACTTGAATTACTCACTTTATTTTCTCGTGTTCTTTACTTATTTACTTTACTTGATTATTTGCATACTTAATTACTACAATTACTTGATTACTCTATCTGCTTATTTACTTGTTTGATTACTTTAATTACTTTACATTATTTACTTACTGAATTACTTTACTTTATGTGTGTGTGTTTGTGTGTGTGTGTGTGTGTGTGTGTGTATATATATATGTGTGTGTGTGTGTGTGTGTGTGTGTGTGTGTGTGTGTGTGTGTGTGTACTCTGCCAAACATGGTGTTGTGTTGCTTCTGCATGCAACTCTCCAGTAAGCAATAATGTCATAACATTATATCAAATGGTAATCGGCTATTAAATTAGTTAACAAGTCCATTTCAGTCAAGTAAATCCATTAATTGTTGCACTCCAAGAATATAGTGAAGGCTTTGATTACTATGGGTTAACGTTTCCCTACAAAATTGCACAATACATAGGAATTAGTACACATTAAACAGCAGCAGGATGTAAACTTTATGTGAATTGGTATTTAGCTTTTGCTTCTCTTGTCATATCTAGAGCGTTGAGAAAGTGCCTTTGACTTCACTGTTTCACTGCTTGGCAGCATTGAGTCAGATGAATGTAATCTTATACACTGATTATTATAGCACGTTTTCTGCCGAGATGATAGAGCTAAATCGCTAGTGTTTCCGACATTACACCTTGCATCCTGTAACCTTTTTGGTCTGTCTCAGATTTTTTATAACCAACAAAACTTTAAAACTGCAGCTCATTTCTTTTGCATCTCTGCTCTCACTTGCTTGATCCTCCATCTCTGGTGTCTGTTCTTTAATCTGCCATAGCGACTGAGCTTCTCCTCGCTCTTAACAGACTGTTATGCTAGCTATCCAGCTCTACCCAGAATGCCATTTAGCGAAGATGTTTTATGCAGCACTGTATGAACAGTAAAACTATGCTACGGTATGGCAGTATTTGGAAATATATTCATATCATAACGGAAATTAAAACCAATATACCCAAAGAAATGAAGATGGCAGTTGACCCAATGCCCTGGAATATGGAAGGATTATGTCCAGAGAAAATGCACATGGACAAGGGGAGAACCTACAAACTTCACAGGGACCAGCCAACTCAGGATTCTAGACCAGGTATCTGGAGCTGTGAAGGGTCAACACATCACTTTTTCTTTTAATAATATGGCTACTTCACCTAATTTTGTTCTATTGTCATCCTCGAACGTTTACGTTTACTCCAATTAGTTTGACCAACACGGCCCATGGGGGGAAAAGTTAAAAACTTAATAGCACTATATATTGCTCGCAATCAGATTAATGATCGAGAAAGGAATTAGGAAAGGGAGAGGGTGAGAGAAAATTAAAAGCGAAGCAGCGAGGTATGTGGCGAATGCGGATACAATTCCTTAGCTTGCTAGGGCTCATTTACCTCCCATAGGGAGCCGTTAAAACGTCAGGACTATTATCGGCTCTTCAGCGTGTTGTCAGTAGAAAGCAATTATCCACTGTCCACTGCTTTAATGAATGTGTCACGGCTTGCTCTGGTACAGCATCATGGGTAATCATACAGTCGGTTCTATAGTCTCTGATTGTGACTGAGCCGTTTTTTCTGTTTGCCTCCCACTGTCCTTATTTCATATGCTGCTGTGCTGTGGTGTGGTGAGCCGGAGCTCAGGCTGCTCATCTGGGGCGAAATAATTCTTTAGGCATTCGTGTAAAATCAGGAAGGTAATTCAGTCGCAGTTTTTGGAGTGATTTCAAAGTGAAATTTTGTTGATTCATGTGAAGACCAGCATATTTTGATTTGTATGCTGTCCTCCAGCATGCTCACTATCCTGGGTTAAGATTTTTTTTTTCCTAAAATATGCGTACATTCTTGCAATATGCTTATTACTTATTTTCTTTTTTTTTTTTTAGTATTATTTTTGTTAAACATCATAGAGCACAATGGTAAAACTACTAGCTGAACTACCTACAATAGCATTTTAGGGCCAATGAAAAACATATCTTTGGTTGGATTTTAAGAATAAACTCCTTTTTTTAGGAATAAAGTCGTAGTATTACGAGTCTAACACAATAATACTTTGAGACTGTTGCCAAACTGTGATAATGAGGAAAATAAAATAGTATTGAATACAGGTAATATAAAGTTTATTAAAATATAATAAAAGATGTTTCAGAGAAGTAAATGAAAGCATGAATGAATAAAGCTATGGCCTACTTTTTAATAGGTTTTACAAACAAATAAGTCGCCTACTAAATGTCCTGGCATGTCAAATTCATCTTGTTATAAGAACAGTAATAAATATAAATAACAATGAAACTGATTTGATTCTAAAGGAAGAATGAAACGGAGTTTTGTACCGTTGTCTGTATTGTGGAAGGTGAAATCACAGGAAGTGGTCGTGTTTACGAGGCTGTCAGTTGTTACGTTATCATGCCATTTAAAAGAGAAAATGTAGTTTCACATGGGAATTCTTCTAAAAAATGATTGATCTAGAAGGAGTGATTGATCTAGAAGGAGTGATTGATCTAGAAGGAGTGATTGATCTAGGAGTGATTGATCTAGCTCCATCACGTTCAGTCTTCGCCAGCATTTACCATGGTCTCATAAAATACACTAATGATGATAAACTTCTAAACTACCGAGGTGATGTTCCGGTACCAGTTCCAGCACCACACACTTAATGTTCCTACCCCTCAGCATCACTCTACTGGTCTTCATTAACAGAAACCAATCCCACCAGAGTGCAGGAACTCCCTCCATCATTTAGTCATTAGGAGACGATGTAAGAACTTCCCACTGAGCACTTAATTTAAAATCTATTTTGTTTTAAAATCTGTTTTGTTATTTATTTTACTACTATTTTGAATGTTGTTATTGATTTAAACTATTTTATTCCCTTAATTTTACTACGACCCAACATAATTTTAAGTATTTATTTAATTAACATCTAGGTCACCCATTGAGGTCGGTTCCTGAGTCTTGGTTCCTCCCAAGGTTTCTTCCTTCTACTTTTAGAGAGTTTTTTCTTGCCACTGTCGCCCTAGGCTTGCTCAATTTGGGATTGTCCTTTTGCAGTATTATAATATCGTAAAGCTGCTTTGAGACAATGCTGTGTTGTAAAAAGTGGTATAGAAATAAATTTGAGTAAATTTTTCATGTCATGTGGATGCAAGCGTAGCCTGTCACACAAACAACGGCCAAAAGTTAAAGCATTTGAATTTTATTCTCAAAATAGAATTGCAAGTATATCGAAATCCAACCAATGTAAATGTTTTTTTTTTTTTTGTCCAACCGCTGAATTGTAACTCAGTTTTATTGTAAATACATTCACATAAAAGCTATGAATTATTTTACAGTTATTATTTGCATGTATAATGAGTAGTCTGTGAGGACACCCCCCCCCCCCATCCCCCCAACTTTAACCATGTGATTTGTCATTTTGACTTGGTCAGTTTGATATTGATCGTTCATCTGTGGTATGAACATGTCCAGTGGTCCAGACGTGCTAGTGGCTTTTTTCACTTTACATACTGCTCAAAAAATTCTGAAATATCACCCGATTTTTGTGAGCAGTGCTCATGCGATGTGACAGAGAGACTTGCTGTACCACTCGAACGGCTGTTTTCTAAAATTTGCAGTTCTGACATAAATGAACCACTTTTGCCTGCCTTGTTAGGACTTTCAAACTAATTGGAAGAACATTTAAATCTCACAGATTTTTGCACATTCTAATAAAGCAACATGTGCTCTGAGACTTACAAGAGTGGATCATCGGGGAATGTCTCCAAAATGTAGTACTTGGCAAATCTTTATAAGAAGAATCTTAATTAAAAATCTTAAAAATTAATCTATGCAAATACATTACTGCACACAGTTTTAGACCAACATTAAAAATATACCATTGTTTGTGAAATGTAATGTTTTTTTTCATGTATAAAAATGACAGCCATTCATTTCAGAAAGCGTACCCAAACTTGAGACTTCTATTTGTTAACACACACCTGGTCCTAAAGATGTGTTTGCACACACGATTGTGCATTGAAGACACGCATTGAGCATCCATTGCGCCATAGACCGTTAGCAACCAGTACAATTAAGTGAGTGTGGACCGAAAGCACGATCACTACAGAGAAATGGAACAAGACATCAACAGGGCTCTGGTCCCAGCTGAGTTGAAACGAGACAGTGGGAGAGCAGATCAAAGACCGACGACGAGATGGAGAATGGAGACTGATGCGGAGAAAGTCCGAGTGAAACACACAGAGAGGAGAGAATATGCAAAAGATCAAACAAATACTCACACATTCACAAACAAGCCAGAGAACAGAGAAGCTTCTAGAAGCAGTTTAGAACACTGATTGCAGAGAATGTTCTGTTCATCACTATAAACACATTACTTTGATGTAATGAGCAGAGTTCTGAACTTCCACTGAGGGTTATCCAACCCTCTCTTTACTTAGTATTTAAATACCTCTGTGCCTGGCAGTAGAGCTGTTAATTAAGACATATAGCTTCTGTACACAGAATTTCGTCCACTAAATAAAACCTGAAATGATTGAAATCTGACAAAGGGGTTGAAATGGGTTACTGCGTTGCATGGTATAGGCAGTACTGGCTCATCAAAGGCTCTAGATTACTAGAGAACAGCTCAATTCCTGTTTCTGCCAAGCGACAATTGGATACTTAAGCAAGTGCCTGAACTTTGGACATTAACCGAAAATTACCATAGTCAGTCTTTATACTACAAGAATGTAAATAAAAGGATGCAGTGGATAAACGGAGGTAAAGCTGAAAGTGCTGCCGAGAGTGGAAACCTACCATTAACCCAGCATCCGAAGCGGGAAATGTTATACATGTGCTAAATTGTTTCTATGTTATGGAAATTCACAAAACCAAAAATGATAAATGTAAAATGAGAAACAGGATCTGTAACAAGCCTGTGTAGGGGAAAGCCGTAGCACTTGAGAGAATACTAGGATGCATCTAATACTTTTGTTTGAAGCTGAAAATGCATTAATAGACAGTATTATGAAGAACACGGGAGATCAGCCAGATAAAAAAAAAGAGACTTAAGTGAATGTAAACCAGTTTATATAGTTGTGGGTTAGAGAGAATTTACACATACTTACCAAAATTATTTGCAGTTTGTTACAAATAAGTGCTGGAAAATCATCATCATCAATGCGAGTAACTTGGACAAAAAAAATGTCTCTCAGTACATCCACCAAGCTAGAACAGTCTTTAGTCCAAACGTGATTTGCTGTCGAGATGACCAGATGTTTACAGCTGCAATGTCTGGAGTTTAGAGATTTGATTTCCAGTTTATAATTTATTTTTGAGGCCTCATTCTTACGTCGATTGGATGGGAAGAGTCAAGTCAGATTTGTTTCTATAGCGCTTTTCACATCGCAGCTTTACAATTTAAGATTATCTTCTATTTTGTAAACCCAATCCCAAATTGAGCGAGCCCAGAGTGACAGTGGAAAGGAAAAACCTCTCTAAGGAAAAAGCCATGCCTCAAAAAGGGACCCAACCTCATTGGCTGGCCCAGATGATGTACATAAGAATGAAAATAATTTATCTAGTCAAGTAAGTTTGTAGTAATAGTTTAAAGTGCAAACTACGTAAATATTAACAGCTAAATCAAATGTGAAATAATATAACGTCAACAATTTGCATATCGACATCGCAGTCCAGTACACAGAGTCACTGCAGGATCCCACATCTTTAGCGAGAAATTCCTAGGCGGCGCGTCATCCCCAGCCAAAAGGAGGATGGAGGGAATTACTGCCCTCTGATACACGGGCGTGTTCCTCTACCTTGTTCTAGATTGTGAATTTTTTTTCAAGCTAGGGCCTATATTCATTATTTCCAAGGAAAATTCCATCTTTGTTCCTACATAGCCAAAGTGGCACCTACTTTCAAAGTGTCAACTTCTTATAGTGGTGGAGGGGTCTTTCACCCTCCTGCCTCTTGGTTTTGGGCTGGAACTCTCTACCATCTGCAGTGTCTCTTTTAAAATGTGTGTTTGGTTATATAGATAAACTTCTCTTGGCACACCAGTATAATAATAACCCTTGCATAGTCCAAACGTCAAGCATGCCCATCAATAAAATCAAATTACCATTGCAGTTATTTTACACAAAGCATCAGATATGTTGTGGTTTCTATATTTCTGATAAACCCTAATAACATTGCTTTGCCTGCTTAAGGATATCAGCTCAGCTACAACATTGGAAGAATCGGTATAACTCCACTAACTTTGCCGGTCTCAATGTGTAAGGCATAGCACTCATTACTAATGCCTCTCATGGAGGTAACGCCGGTGTGAATAATAGATGGGGCCTATTATTTCTAGGCATGTTCTAGCATTTTTATTCTCCTTTTAAAGCCCATGTCATGAACACGTGCTGCTGCCAGACCATATTAACATGTACTTCAGCAATTCTGCCTTTCAGATATTAAACAGGGACTCATTCAATTTCCTTTTGAGGCCGTGAGCCACTTGTGGTAATATCAATGCATAAACAGAGCTCTTGACAGAATTATTGGTAATTACCCTTTGTAAAGGTGGGGTATTTTGAAATCATGTCTTTGCAATTAATTTACATAATCTACTGAAATAGAGAGAAACCGAACAAATTGCATATTTTCACTCACCAGCCACTTTATTAGGTAGCATTAGGCTTGCCAGTGCCGGCGTTGACCCCGTTTTGGTGTCAGAACTGCCTTAGGTCTTCATGGCATAGATAGAACAAGGTGCTGGAAACATTCCTGGTTGATTTGGAGCTATATAAACATGGTAGCCTAATTTCAGTGGCTGCAGATTTGTCGGCTGAGAGCTGGTGACTGGGGGGCTGTCTGAGTACAGGGAACTCGTTGTCTTGGCGCACCCAGTTTGAGATGGTTTGAGATTTGTGCCCTGGTACGCTACGTTGTGCTTAAAGTAGCCATCAGAAGAACAAGCGTAGGTTCACATTATTTATGACCCCCAGATCTAATATTTTTGTTTCATTTTGTTTAACTGGCTTCTCTTTATTGACTTTTAGGACTTACTGACGATGCTTTAGGTTATATATTAGAAGCACAGACACTAATAAAGGGTTCACATACTTTTGAGCACCATTTTAGATTTATTTCATTTCACAATGTGAGATGACGGCTTGTCCACAGTGACTTGGTTCTAAAGGCTAATCTGTATTTTTGTCACATTGAGCCATCGCTGTTATTTGAAGCACCTCTTGACCTAGTGTAATATTCTCCTACCCGACTGTCAGTCAAGATGCACCTTCTCAGAAATGTCCAGTTGTGTGTTTCTCTAAATACCTGAACTCTAGGACCTTTCTTCATCCCGCCGCATGATTACTTGTGTGGGGGGTGTGTGCGTGCAGTGGTGTTTGTGTATATGGTGGGGCTGGGGGTCTGTGGCCGATAGTGTAGGTGTGTGAGGGTGTGTGAGGGTGTGTGAGGGTGTGTGTGGGTGTATGTGTGGTGTGTGGGCGTGTGGAGGGCTATGCGTGTGGGGGGAAATGCATGTGTGTGGGGGGTCTGTCTGTGCGTGTGGGAAAAGCGTGTGTGTGTGTGTGTGTGTGTGTGTGTGTGGGGTGGTTATGCCTGTTTGTGTGTGTGTGTGTGGGTTGGTATGTGTGCGGGGGAATGCTTGTGGTAAGGTATACCTGTGTGTGTGTGTGGTGTTTCTGGTGTGCGTGAGGGGTATGTGTGTGAAATGCGTGGGTGTGTGTATGTGCGGTGGGGGTTTATGTCTGTTTGTGTGTGGGTATGTGTTTGTGTGGGTACGTGTGGGGGTATGCCTGTCTGTCTGTGTGTGTAGGTGATGGTGTGTGTGGGTATGCGTGTGGTGGGTTATACGTGTGTGTGTGGTGTTTCTGGTGTGCGTGGGGTGTATGTGTGTTTCTGTATTTGGGCGGGGTATGGGCATGTGTGGTTGTGAGGGGGTGATGGTGTGCGTGTGTGGTGAGTATGCGTTTTACTGTGTGTGTGTGTGTGTGTGTGTGTGTGCGCGTGTGTGTTTGGGGGGGTGTATGTATGGGGGCGTGTGTGTGTGGGTGATGGTGTGTGCAGGGGGAGTGTGCGTGTTACTGTGGGAGGGGTTTGTGTGTAGGGTTTTGAGGGTGGTGTGGGTAGATGATGGTTTGTGCGCATTGGGAGTATGTGTGTTTCCGTGCGTGTGTGTGTGTGTGTGGGAGGTATGCATGTTACTATGAGGGGGGTGTGTGCGTGTGTGCGTGCGTGCGTGCGTGCGTGTGCGTGCGCGTGTGTGTGTGTTTGGGGGGGGTGAGGGTATGGAACTACATGGGTCTGGGTCTGAATGAACAGCTTTGAAATTGGAAATAATATGGGCTTATTATAGTGTAGATGGCAATAATGTTGCACAGGTGATAATTAAGACTATTTTTGGCTTCTTCAATTAATTAGATGCAATCAGTCACTATATTTGATCGCTTAGCCGTGTTAAATGTCTAAATTGCTAATTTGCATTTAGCTGATGGTGCCTTAGCTGGATCCATGGTGGATGGATATCTTTTGAATACATTACAGCTGTATTGTATCGTAATGTAACTTCTGCTGGAAAATGGTTTGTTTAGTGTATTTACAGACTGCAGGAGCTTGATTCCAATGGTTTCACGTGGCTTTTTCAAAACCCTGCCTACTTTCATGCTCACTGGTGCATTTTCCCTTTGGACCTCTTATCTGTGGACTGTCCAGGGTTTTGAATCCCTGATAATAGCAGGATCTCGTTCATCACATGCACTGTATCTTCCTCTACTGATTCCGAAGATCCTGAGCATTTCATTTAATATATGCATATTAATATCCAATCATCTGATCACACGGAATCTACTCAATGCATTTAGGCATGTAGACATGGTCAAAACGACCTGCTGAAGTTCAAAACAAGCATCACAATGGGGGAAGAAAGTGACTTTGATTGTGGCGTGGTTGTTGGTGGACATTCTGGTCTGAGTATATGGAGACTGCTGATTTCCTGGGATTTTCACACACAGCCATATCGAGGGGTTGGAGAATATAATCAGAAAAATGGAAAATATCCAGCAAGCAACAGTTCTGTGGATGAAAATGCCTTTTTGGTGCAGAGCAGGCTGGCCATCTCCACATTTTTAGCATTATTTACCCCCACACAGCCTACCCGAGTATTGCTGCTGACCATGTGCATCCCTTTATGACCACAGATAACGCACCATGCCACAAAGCTTAAATGATCCCAGCGTGAAAGATCTTAATCCACTAGATCACCTTTGAAACGGAAGATTTGCATTATGGATGTGCAGCCGACAAATCTGACAAAAGTTCATGATGCCATCATGTCACATTGGACCAAAATCTCTGAGGTGTGTTTCCAGCACATTGTTGAATCTTTGCGATGAAGAATTAAAGATCTGAAGGCAAAAGGAGGTCCAACCTGGTGCTACTCGGGTCACGCCAAATAACACTGCTCTCTCAAATGAAAGGATATTTAATTATGGAATAGTTCATTTGAAACTATCCCCTTATTTTTGCAAGCAGTGTATTTAGTGTGACCTGGGTAGTAACGGGTTGGACCCCCTTTTGCTGTTTGTTTATCCATAAACATACATTTTAGACATACAATTTTAATGTATTTTCTGACTGTATTCTAACAGAGACTGCAAAATAATTCTATACGGCCATTATACCATTGATTAAAACGATGGTATCTCGAATCTAAGACTTTAGCACAGTATTTGATGTTATTCACTA
Source organism: Parotocinclus haroldoi (assembly GCA_034779995.1). Classification (NCBI taxonomy): domain Eukaryota; kingdom Metazoa; phylum Chordata; class Actinopteri; order Siluriformes; family Loricariidae; genus Parotocinclus; species Parotocinclus haroldoi. The sequence continues at coordinate 13,009 of JAUZST010055444.1, read as the reverse complement.
TTCAAACATTTTTTGGTCTGCTGCAAGAGGTGCACAAAGAGAATATAAAAATATAACTCCACTTAAACTATTTATATGAAAATGCTAAATCATTCATTCGGCTCAGTTTAAATAATCTAGTCTTTAATAAGTTGCGACTTTTAATATTAATTCCCGATAAATGAAGATGGGAGTACATTCTATAAAATGTAATATTCTAAAGAAACTTTTACTTTTTAGTCTTTTCTAGCCAGAGTCTCCATCTCTCGTCCTACACCTCTGCACCCCCCCCCTCCATACTAAACAGATTCTATTTGCATGGTGATCTCGACTGCTAGTGACTTCTAGATCTCAGCGGAGGTAAGCGCACTGCTAACGCTACCTGTGCGGTCCAGGTCCCATGGCAGAGTGCGCGTTCAGAGATAAGCACTGAATAGCAAAGAGGCTCTAGATGGAAGCAATTACTGCAAAGCTGACTGGCTGGCAGTGCCGGGCTGTGAGACTGATAAAGCCAGGCTGTCAGGTGTGCTGAAAAGTGCCCTCACTCCCTCGATGACATCCTGTCGTTCAGTTGATGTCACATCCCCAAATTTTTCCTCTATCCCGAAAAGTTGAAAGGACAAACCAGCTGAGCAAGGACATTTTGACAAAGGATGACAAATAATGGCTGGTGGCGTTTTTAGGTTTCTCCATTTGGAGGTATAATTTAGAATAGCTTAGTGGTTAATGAAGGGTACGAGTTAAATTCTCAGCCATGCCAAGCTGCCATTGGGCACTCGATCAAGACTATCAGACCCGAGATCAGCTAGATAAGTGTGTCTGCTCATGGCTGTATGTGTAAACCATTTGAAGTTCAGTATATTAGCCTAGTGCTTTTGGGAATAGAGGACGTGTCCAAAATGGCAATCTTAAAACTGTATGTACTCGATTTATTAGTCTGAGTCCATTTCAGGCGTTAAAATGGTCCAAGTGTTAAAGTGCCGCCATTGTGGCGAGCTGATCTTCTATAGTGTACGTAATACTGCCTATCCATGCTCTTTTTGGCTTCTGTCAAGCTAAAGTCATTTAAATCACCTGTTTTTTCAACGATATATCAAACACATTTACATATCGTTTGCAACGCAGTTTTCTTGGGGAAAATATGATTTCTGTTTACATTACAGGAGGCTAAACAGACTTTATGGTTATGTTAATGTCCAGACAGGACCTGTTTTAAAGAATGTAATTCTTGTATCTGTCTGTCTATACAATTGATTTAATGATTAATGAATCATTAGGTAAGTAATATTATTTAAAATTACTATTAGGTCATTTTAAGTGGATATGGTCATGGGCAGCACGGTGGGTAGCACCAATGTCTCACAGCAAGAGGGTCCCGGGTTCAGTCCCAAGGCAGAGCGGCCTGGGTCCTTTCTGTGTGGAGTCCTCCCCGTGTCTGCGTGGGTTTATTCAGGGTACTCCGCTTTCCTCCCACAGTCCAAAGACATGCGTATTAGGTTAATTGGTGGCTCTAAAGTGGCCCTCAGTGTGTGACTGCATGCATGACTGTGTGGGTGCCTTACGATCTGGAGTCTGGGGCTGTTCCTGCCCTTGCACCCGTAGTTGAAGGGTGGGCACCAGCTGGCCCGCGACCCCATGTGGATTAGGCAGAAGATAATGGATGGATCAATTGATGAATCTAGTTGTTATGCCTGTTCTTATAACTCCTTTAATTCTTGCAGAATTCCAGGGTTCACAAACATTTTTTCACATATTCACGTGTAGGGCACAGTCTGCTGTAAGTGAGTGTTAGCGGTGTTCTGGATGTGCAGCAGGTCTTTAGGCACGATGAATGAATCTTTCTTTGACTCTGATGTATCTGTGCTGTCCTCGTATTTCTCGTTCACTTTCTGTAGCTATATTTCAGGGCAGGTGCAGGTGTCGTTGCTTCACTGCACCCTGAGACCATCAGAAATAAAACAAAAAGCAAAAAAAAGCAAGCAAAACAAAACTAATGTAAGCAAGATAAAGACATTTTAGACCTTAACTGAGAAGCCCAACAGAATGGCTAGATATGAACTGATTGCAATTGTCCTGGCTAATTCTTTAATAATTAATATATACACTGCTCACAAACATCAGGGGATAGTTGTGAGCAGTGTGTATGACTGACAGATTCTTAATCTCTAAGAATTATAAGTGACAGCAAACAGAAGCAATTGCTAAAGGAAGATAGCAAGGGCTGTTGACTTGTACCTGACTCTATTCTCTCACTAGCTTTAGCTTTCAGATTCAGAAAACTTGATTCATCCCCTAGGGGCAATTGAAAACACAAATATCAATCACTGTCAACTTGTTTAAACTGTAATAATTACATCCTTGATAAAAGCCTTTCACCAGTACAACCAAAGATGCTGAATTGCAACTCGCCCCAGGTCACAGTTTTATACACCAAGATGGTAAGGCATATATCACTACTGTAGTGCAATAAAAACACACTCTTACACTAAATCCCGGTCATTAATGGTACAACACCATTTAAAAATACACACTGCAAGGTTCTATAAATGATACAAAGACAGAACTACATCAAAAAGATCCCAAATTTAATAATAATCATAATAATAATAATAATGAATAACTAGTGCATAACAGGACCAGTTTGTCCAGTAGTTCTTGTTGGGATCCTCTTCATATTCATTCTGAAACCTCCCCTTATTTTTATGATCAGTATAAATACCTTTAAGCTGTAATAACTTATAACTAATAACTTCTTCATAACTAATAAACTTAAGTTTCCTGGTCCCTTTTAGTGTAATAATAATTATTATTATTATTGTTGGACCAAATTGTCCAGTATTATTATTATTATTATTATTATTATTATTATTATTATACTGAAAGGGACCAGGAAACAAACACAGAGTGGAGTTATTAGTTATGCGTTATTAGGGGAGATTTCAGAATGAAGATCAACAAGAACTACTGGACAGTCTGGTCCTGTCCTTGCCCCATCACTGTCGGTGTGTTTTGGCAATCCTGGGTGACCGAACAGCCAATGTGGGGGCACTTTGTTCCAGTTTGCCCATGAATATATCACTCACTGCTCTATCCGTTTCTGATGATTGTGTTGAATGAAATCAGTCAAATCAATCTTTTTGTAATCGCTTCAAATTCATTTTGAAATATCCCATTCTTTTTGTGAGCAGTGTATATACGTGAACTGACTTAATGTTAGTCAAAGCGCTGTACTCTTCATGTGTGTTGCTGCATTTTTACTGACGCGTCAGAAGTGTAGGCTGCATGTGACCAGCACAGAATTGGTTGTATGAGATTGATCAGCCGGCTGATTCCAGTCACCGGCAGATCGCTCGCTTCATTTTTAAAAGCGACTAATGTGACCGTTGAAACTTCAGTGATCTCTAGCCTAAACAAGGCATTTTCCCCCAAAGAACTGCCCTCACTCTATATTCTGTCTGTTTGACCATTCTGTATGAAACCTAGACATGGCTTTGTGTGAAAATTTCAGTAGATCAGCAGTTTCTACAATACTCAAAACCAGCCCGTCTATACCAACAAGCATGCCCCGTTCAGAGCTGGTCACCAGCATGCTGCTTGATAGCCTGACAGAACTATTGTTTCAAAGCACTGGTTATTTTTCAAAACTGCATTAAGGTGTAATAAGTCATGTTTGAAAATTTTCCACCAATAGCAGTAATTACAGAAGCTTCCAGCTTTTTTTTTTATTTGCACTAATATTTTGTCACGTTTGTTGTGTGGGAGTTTTCGCTCCCGCTGTGCAGTCAGATTTATTTCTATAGTGCTTTTTACAATTGACCGTTGTCTCAACTCGGTGTTACAATTTTAGGTTATATTCCAATATCTAGGCCAAATTCCAGGCATTGTAAGGAAAAACTCAAAAAAAGGGACGCCTTCTCCTTGATGATAATTGTAAGAATTACACTAATTAATCTAGTCACATAAGTCTGTAGTAATTGTTCAAAAGTGGGAAAAAATGTTCATAATGTTCAACGGCAGATCGGATACACAGTGTGACGTTTATATCTTGTGGTACTGGACTCTGGACCAGAAGATCCAGGGTTCAAATCCCACCTCTGCCAAGCTACCACAGTTGGGTCCATGAGCAAGACCCTTAACCCATGATTGCTGGGATTGTAAGACTGTATGAATTGTAAGTCGCTCTGGATAAGGGCGTCTGCTAAATGCCGGAAATGTCTGAAAATCTTCAGTCCTCTGCGGATCTTTACAGCGGTTGCTCAGTGGTTAATGTTTTGGATTAGTAATCAATCAAAAGACTGTGAATTTGAATTGCACTAAGCTACCACGCTGAGCTAGATCCTTAACCTGCAAATGTCATGTTCTAGTCTTAACATTCACCTTGTTTTATCTTTTTATAGCAAAACATATTAGTGGAAATGTAAAAGTCTTTTTTTCTAATTCCTTTTCTTCTTCCATTAATATGTTCTTAGAGCTGTATTTCTGTCCTCGTTGCCTCCTTTAAGCCGGTGATTAAGGCTTACGATGATCAAATCTTTCTACTTTTATGTTTCTGGTCCATTAGTGCTCCAGCTCAAGAGTACTGAGCTTATCAGCAGGAGATTTTTGTTCTCATCATCTTAGTGTCTCATAAGAACAGCATGAGAGTTAATTAGGGTCATGTTTATATACTGCTCACAAAAATTAGGTTATATTTCGAAATGAAACGGCCCATAACGAAGTATCCAGTGTATATTCATAGATCATAATGCACCTGAGCGAGAAAGAATTGATTACAATTAAATAATTATTAATGATGATGATGACAAAGATGCTGAATTTGCATTCAGGGACTATAATAGAGATTTGTATTGACTTTACGTCTGTATGACAGTAAGTACGAGTAAAAATCTTGCGCCAACTACTGACAGAATGAAAGAATGTGGTCGATCAAACCTGGAATTGTTTCTTCCTTTTATGTTTTTTATTTTTGGTGTTTCTAGTTTAATCAGATAGAAAGCAAAGCAATGCTGTATTGCATAGTGATGTATTGTAGAAGGTGTTTTCAGATTGTGTTTTAAGAATATTCAGGGGTGAAAGTAGCTTTTTTTTTTTATTTTTCAACAGCGTTATGTATAACAAAATGTATAATATCTTAACATTTGAACGTATATAAGAGAGCGTTTAGGTTTATTATTATTTAGTTATTTTTATTGTTCTTTTTCTGCCTTGCTTCTGTCCGTTTTCCAGTCCATACACACGATACCCCTGTCCTGCCCTCGTCCTCCTGGCTCTCACTCTCTTTAACCATAAATGGTGTTTTTTGTTAAACTCTTTACTAAGTTCTTACGACTGAAGTTACTCACAACTAGACCCCATATCAAAAGAATATTTTCTTCACTTTCCCCTGGTGTTAGTAAAGTTTTATCCATCTCTTACACACAATTAAAAACTCGACTGTATGCATTAAACATGACATTTCCTAAATTATTCTTTTAAGGCTTTACTGTCTTAAAGTCAGTAAACTTCTAGTCACTTACTAGTTACTTCTAGTAAGTGCGTTTACATGCACTTAATAATAACAACAGAAAAGCATGTTTTGTCATTAATGCGAACCTGGTGGTTAAGGTACTGGACTCAAGAACAGAAGGTCTAGGGTTTAAATCCCACTTCTGCCTGGATGCAACAGTTGGGTGTTTGAGCAAGACCCTTAACCTACACCTGCTTAAATTGTAAGACTGTATCAATTGTAAGTCGCTCTGGATAAGGGAGTAATCAGATAATGGGAAACCTCCATGTTCTACTTTATAACCACTTAACTTTTTAAAATTTAAATAATCGGCTTTTTTGTTTCCTTGACATTACATTTCAGAGCATCCACTATCCGTGTCACGTTTCATTTAGATATGGCAGATCCATTGAGACAAAAACTGTGACCATCAATAGAATAAAGAGGCCAAATGACGCCAAGTCTTTTGATTAGGCAGACATGGCAACCCTGTTGGAAATCTGATAACTGGTGCATATCCTATGAGTGTAGATGATGACTGCCGAAAATGTCCAGCTCTCTATTGAGTTTCTTAACATGAGAAACATCCGATTCTAGATCGGAGTATGCTGTTTACATGACCACCTGAATAATCCGATATCTGCACAAATCCCACTGTGATCACATCATTTAAACACACTCACTGCTAGAAGTAAAACCTGAGCGTTCATATTTGACTAAAAGAAATAAACCTGATGCTGTTACTTTGGATGTATATTTCTAAACAATTCCTAAAGTTTTATCTCCTCAATTCTGTTTTAAAAACAGCAGCAATGACAGAGTTGTCTGAGAAGCAGAGACTAAAGATGGCGTCACAAATCACTTCCTTCTTCTTCCATCAAGTGCACTACCCAGTCCCACCGGAGTGCAGTAACTTAATCATTTACTCATGACTCCAATATCTTACCGCTGAGTACTTGTTATCCTAAATCTATTTAATTATATAATTAAAATTACTTATTACTTATTTTAATATTAATTTAAATGGTATTATTTGCTTACCGATCATAATATTACTAAAACCTAAGCATTTCAGTTAACATCTCGGCCACCTAAAGAATTTGGGTCCGTTTTTGAGTCTTGGTCCTCCCAAGGTTTCTTCCTTCTATGTTCAAGGGGTTTTTCCTTTCCACTGGCATCCTAGGCTTGCTCAATTTGGGATTGGCCTTAAGATAATTTAAGATAATCACTGTAAGGACAATGGGCCATTGTGGCAATGCTATACAAATAAATTTGACTTTCTTACAGTTTGACTTTACTATGTTGGACGTAAAATGGCAGAACCTCACCCAGTTATTAACTGATATTCAACTATTTATATTCAGGATTTGATAAGATAACTAATAAACTCCTTACGTAACATTCAATGGCTGTTACTTGAAATGTCTGCTATTTTCTAAAGAAGTGTTCTAAGCAGGGAATAACTGTCATTTGAGACACGACTAACTCTGAGTTACTCAGAGCATCATTTTGAAGTATCTTCTTTTATAATCATGCATCTTTTTTCCGACTGTCCTGTCTCTTAAATCTTTCCAGTGCTTCGTATGTCACTGAATCTTCTTGCGGGACACAGGACCAGATCATTCTGGCTTACACTCAACCCGATAATGGTATAATAAATGTCATAATGAAACACTGTGTCCAAAGTATGTAAACATCTATGTGACAGTGTTAAATGTCACGTAGTATGTCCTGTAGTATGTTGCATCACAATGATTAAGTTTTATAGTATTATTTTGGTTTACATATTGGACACCCCTGTATAAATAACATCCTGTATATCTGTAGCTCTGTGCACATTGCATCCTTTATTTCGTATTAATTTTTTGTCTGTTTCCTATTAAACGGCCAGTAAATGTAAATGCTACGTGCCTTAAATACGAATCTATTTATGCTAGTCCGCAGCTGTTTTCTTTCAGACCATTCATGAAATGTCTGAAGGTCTTGAACATGGCTGGTAAGAAAAGCATTCCTTGTTAAAGTAGTCTGCCTTAAGTTCAGCCATTTGAACAGTGCTAAAGTAGTTTGTTAATAGCACACTGTTGAAGTGGCTGCGGGGTTTTTTCCTCAGTGTGGAGTATTAAGAGCCATTTGGAAGCCACCGCATGTTTTTTTGTAGTGCCGCCATATCAGCACGTAGCAGACCTCCGGAGAAAGAATAAGCTTGTTGGGCGACAAGTTGTTAGACAAATGTGACGCTTAAATGAAGAAAGAAAAAAAGAAAAGCTGCTGCTCAATTCTACGTCCCGTTATGGATGAACAGCCGCAGAGGATCTGAATAAAGACGTATTCAAAGCGATGGCTTCTTTCATGTGTGCAGTGTTAAAGTACTTAGGCCTGACGATGAAGTTTACGAAGGAAAGACGCGTCTTGGGCTCACTTTGTTTTTAATGCAGTAATACGTCCTTGTTAACAAATCAGCATGCCGTTCTGACCAACCAGTCATGTGGAACACTTGTATAACAGTGTGAATTTGCTGTGATTAAAGTAAATACATGCCTAGGTGAAAATGGCCAAATTGGGCCCCAAGTGTCTATTTAGTGTGGCCTCCATTATTCTCCAGCACTGCTTTAATTCTCTTGGAAATGGAGTTCACCACTGGAATTCTCTTCCACTCCTTCATGATGACATCACAGAGCTGGTGGATGTTAGAGACCTTGACCTCTTCCACCTTTTTGTTTCAGAATGGTTTCTGGAGACATGCTTGACCTTTACCCTCAGTTTCTTTATGATGGCCGTGTTCATCGTGTTTGAGGTCGTTATCATGTTTTAGTACTGTCCTGTGGTCCAGTTTCTGAAGGGAGGGGATCATGCTCTGCTTCAGTACGTCATGTCACAATACAGGATAGCTCCCTACAGCCGGCAGCACTCATCCAGCCACAAACCATGGCATTCCCACCACCATGCTTGACACCATCGGAACCAAACAAGTTGATCTTGGTTCCAGTATGTTTTTACTCTGCTTGTCTTTAGCTAATTGTTTTTAGGCTTTCTTGTGAATCATCTTTAGAAGAGGCTTCCTTCTGTGACGACAGCCATGCAGACCAGTTTGATACAGTGTGTGGCGTTTGGTCTAAGCATTGACAGGCCGACCCCCCACCCCTTTAATCTCTTCAGCAATGCTGGCAACGCCCTTACGTCTGTTTTCAAAAGCTAACGTCTGGATAGAGTGCTGAAGACGTATACTAAATTTCTTTGGTGGACCATGGTGAGTGGTGGACCTGTTCTGAGTGGAACCTGTCCTGTTAAGCCGCTGTATGGTCTTGGTCACTGTGCTGCAGCTCACTTGTAGGGTGTTGTCAGTCTTCTTGTAGCCTCTTATAACCATCTTTATGTAGAGCAACGATTCTTTTTTTCAGATCCCGTTGAACTTCTAGTGACCAGTCTGTGAGAGCCTGAGAGCGATAACACCAAATTTAACACACCTGCTCCCTCTTCACACCTGAGAATTTTTATGACTGCTAGAACTTGGTGATTTATACTTCCTAAACTTAAACTTTAGTCATGTTTGTTTAACAAGATCCTAAAAGTGATTGCTGTTTCTTTAGTATAGATATTGGTTTGTTCTGTGAGTTCAGTTGCGTATTAGTCTTAAAAACCATTTGCCTAATTCAGATAGCAAAGAAATGAAATGTAAAGCTTCTCATCCATGCAACTGAGGAAGGAAGTAATTCAGGATGACAAACACGGTTTCAGTGTGTAATGAGAATTTTATTCAAGCACGCACCCAACAAAATGCGTCCTTAATGTGTACCGAAATTGTTGCTGCTTTCAATATTTGTATCTGCTCTTCATCGGGGCAGAATTTGCTAGCCAATTGAATAGGCATACATATTTATCTAGTATCTAACAAAACAGAAGGATACTAGAGCAGATAGCTGCCGGTGAAATAAATTAAGTACAACGTGCCGTGTGAATTGAAACATTTGATCTGGTTCGAAAAAAGGGCTGGTGAGTACTAAATGAATTAATTAATTCGGGATTACAGTGGGACACCATGTGCAGTACTATAATGCGTTGATGATTTATAAAATTGTTTTATGCCAATAATGTACGCAGTTGGTAAAGATTTTTACTTCCATACAATTCTGTTTAATTTTGCTCATGCTAATATTAAATATGAATACTTTTAGTAATGTCCGGGGATTGCATGTACAAATCTGGTCCATCCCACAGACAAACGTTTGTACCTTCGGACCCAGCTAGGTGCAATTTTCCACTCTAATGAGAAAGGCGCTATGGTATATGGGAGAGTGAAGACAGCTTGTTACCCACAATAGCATTACACACTCTGCTAATTTCTTTTAAGCGAAGACGCCGTTCCTTTTAAATCCCATTTCAGGTTTCTTAAAATGAGGTTTACCCGGATCAATGTGGTAATGGAATTTTCATTTGGAAATGTAATCATGGCAGTCCTTCATCATCCCTCTGATTGTTACAGTATCACCTGAGCGGACGGATTAGCCTCCACACGTATTCGCAGATCACGAGGGAATCTGACGCCTGACCGATTCTAATCTCTGAGCGGTTAGCGTAGTGGAGCCTGCCAGCTTTTTGATGTGTAATTTATGAACGATCTTCTACTGACGGTTAGACAGCCTGTCAAACGTTGCCAAGAAAGGTTGGCTCTTTTTAATTACTTTTAACTGGAAAAAAGGTCTAAAGGATTTGATTTAGGTCGCTTATTATTGATTAGTCATTAGTGATTTCCATTGCTTTTATAGATTCATTTGGCAACGCTGCAGGTAAAGATGCATTATCAGAGTTGTTTAAGTGAAAGGGTGAAAGTTTTAAAGCTTTAATTTGGCCGAAAAGTGCAAATTCACTCTTGAAACCGAGTAGAGGCAAGAAGCCTCAGAAATGACTTGGCAGAATTGTTTAGTTTTATGTGAGTTTGGGCATACTGGTCAAACTGATATACACCGCTAACAAAAATAGGAGGGCATATTATTATGGGATATTTATTTTGGAGTACATTTACATCACATGCACATTTATGGCATTTAGCAGATGCCCTTATCCAGAGAGACTTACAACTCATACAGTCTTACAATCCAAACAATCGTGGCTTAATGGTCTTGCTTGAGGAACCAACAGTGGCAGCTTGGCAGAGGTGGGACCATGAGGTCCAGAGTCCAGTACCTTAACCGTTAGGCTACCGAAGTCCCAAAGTACTCCCTTATTTTTGTGATCAGTGTATAGATAAGCTCACGAGGCTTTTGTTTGGTAGTGCGAGTAGTGGGTTGGGATGAATCTTACCTAGAGAACCAAGTGTGCCTTGCAGCAAACCATGACAGTTCAGGGATCAGTCCTACAGGGGCTGCTGGAACGATGTAATACGTAGTCCACGTTAGTCCACGATTAACTTATAAGGTGGGATGGTGGCGCGTCGGCGGTGCTGCAGAGTCATAGCTTCAGAGAAACCCATTTACATTCTTCCAGCTGTGTGCACTTTGCATATCCTTCCCAGGTTCACGGTGGTCCCCTGCCAGTACTGTGGCCTCTTCTCACATTCCAAAGACAACCATTTGGTTAATTTGAAATTCTGAAACTGATTAGTAGACTAGATAATGACTTGGACTCAGTTATTGTCTGATTGACTGTTTATACCTGACATCTCCATCGTCCATTTGGCTGTGGATGCCAAACCAAACCAACCTTTTCCACAGAGGATAGAGAGCTTGCTCAATTGGCCTAGATAATGGAAAATTGTTAAGCTGCTTTGAGACAATGCTCCGTCGTCTAAAGCACTATAGAGAAGTCTGATTATAACATCAGACTTCAAAGAATGATTGTGATCAAAATTCAGTTAGGAAACTAAACTAAACGTGACAGTGATTCTTGGACCATGTATTTTTGTGTTTTACGTATTTCTGAATGTTAGATATTTGCCGATGGCTGTACGTTATCATCTGGGATAACTTTTAATGTCAAAGAAAGCTGTTCGATTAGGCAAATGCGATCCAAACTCAATTATCATGACTGGGTAGTAAGAAGCATGTTAAACTGGACCAGAGTGCCCCCACATTGACTGTTCAGTAGGGTGTACGGTCACCGAAGAGTGCCAAAACACACTGACTGGATCAGATTGTCCAGCAGTTCTTCTGGGATCCTCTTCATATTCATTTTAAAATATCTCCCAATTTAAAATATTGTAATTTTGACACTCGGCGACTGTCAAGAGTTGACAGAGAAAGAATAAATATTTGTATATGTATGTGGTATGTCACATCTGAGCTTGGCTCCAGAAGAAGGGTTCAGGAAGGTTCAGGCTGAAATGTGGAGTGCTTGAGAGCATTTCCATGCTCATTGCTGCTTAGATCATTATTGGGTTTGGGTAATTATCTGATTATTCAATCTATGTGTATAGCATACACTAATATCCTAAATAGTCTGTCTCTGTCCGTCTTCTAAAGGTTGCATTACTTGAAACCCTGCAAATCAGCCCACTACCATTTCCTGCTCTTTGGAAAAGCTTTTGAAACCATTAGATGCCCGGCGTACTCGCCCCTTGAGAGAGGGAAACACATTTGTTTTGATCTTATCATCATTTCCAGTGTGTGTAATGCACCATTCATACATTTTGCATTACACAAAAGAGCTCCTTTCTGTATTTATATGAATCATTTACAAAGGACAGAACATTATTGTTTTCCTAGCTGAAATCAACATTTGCTTCTTCTTACGATCCTGCTGGTCTCTTTCCGCCATAAGTGGACTTGTCAGAGCTAATCTGCAGTAAGTATTCCTCTATATATTTTCAGACTGTTCATAAATCTGATGTAGCAAAGTACTGACAGAGGTTTGAATGGCCGTTGGTAGCAGATGCAGTGCGGTGACTGATGGGAATGCCTGAAACACGGCTTCTTATTTATTCTGTCTGAAATGTGATGAAGTGGTTATTGGTGCTGTCAGAGTGGTTGGTTTCCATAGGATGTTCTCCCGGCTCTGATTTGGATCAAAATATTGCTACACTTGGTTTTATGACACGTATATTTACATGCATAAGTGTGTGTGTGTGTGTGTGTGTGTGTGTGTGTGTGTGTGTGTGTGTGCGCGCGCGCGATACAATACAAATACGCAATACATATTGTATATACCCGTTTAGTTGAAATTTTAGCCAATTAGCAATTTGAATTTTTAAAGGTTCAAAGGTTCAATATTTTAGAAATTAGAAATTAAATTGTTCTGACGTTCCAATGTTTAAAATTCTAACGTTTCTGTGTAAACAGTTCTTTCTTTTCTGTGGACTGTGTGTATGTGCTGGTGTGTGCATGTGGTGCATCTTCTGAAATCAATGATGGTTCATTCAAAGATGGTTTGATCTTCACCTCTGGTAACTGCTTGTTTATTTGTGCTCTCTCTCTGTCTCTCTCTCTCTCTGTCTCTCTTTCTCTCTTTCTCTCTCTCTCTCTCTGTCTCTCTGTCTCTCTCTGTCAGTCTCTCTCTCTGTCTCTGTCTCTCTCTCTCTCTCTCTCTCTCTGTCTCTCTCTCTCTCTCTCTCTC
>JAUZST010055433.1:0-24047 GCA_034779995.1 Parotocinclus haroldoi | reverse complement strand
AACATTTAATATCTTACATCAATTATAGCACGTCCCGTCTTGTAACATAGGGCATGTTCGATTAATCGTACCGGCCGGTTATTAGGACCAAAACGATCCTGTCCCGATGTGGCCCCGTTCACCGGATTCCACTGTATATACATATGTACGCATATTTTTACAGGTTTACATTCTTACAAACCTTAGGGCCCATGGGTCCAGGTCGACCTTCCACTCCTGGAAATCCAACTTTTCCTTGGATCCCAATCATCCCTGCATAACCTGGCTCACCCTACAAATGAGAACAAGTGAACAGGCGACATCGCGTACTTAATGCAAGATTGTGACATGGACGTAATGAATTTACAGCTATAAATATAAGCCCATCCTCCTCTTACACTGTGCATAATATGCATTATACATCTCTTGCCACTAAGAGCTTTAAATATGAATTCCTGGACTTCTAGTTCCCGTGCAGTACATTTAAAGACACGTGGTATGACGCAATATTTAGTTCAGCTGTGCAATAACGCATCTATTCAGCTCTCTGGTCTTGGATTGAAAAAGTAGAGTGGTTACTTCCGAAAATTAACCAGCCCAACCAAAAAACTTCCTTATGCAATTCCTCTTTTTAGTTAACTGGAGCGTCGGAAATGGAAACATTTGCTTCGGCACCACGAGTCTCTCTATGAGGTCTTCTTGAAGAAGGCGTTGCTAAGTTATGGTGTGTTTTGAAGCTTTATACGTTAAGTATAAGTTCCTAACTTGAAATCCTGGCAATTTCCAGAAATCATATGAGGGTAATAACTTTAATTCTCCTGAGTGTGAGAACTGCTTAAGTATACAGAGGTGCCTAAAGCCTAGAAGCAGCATTCTATGAAAATTGTGTATTTCTATTTTCACTGAACCTATCCAACATGCCAGACTTGACTTGAATCTCTACAGACTGCCTGACTCAAGGACAAACTGAGGACAGCAAAATAAGTTGTAATAAATGTGACCAGAAACTTCTAGTTAAGACAATGTACGTCTTTTTTTTTTTTTAATTAATGTGGAATATTTCAAGGCTACCTTATTACGTGTTGCACTTAGAGCACTGCTGAGTTCCAGAACCTTTTTACTCGGTGCCCACTTGCTCAGTGTCCTCTGTTTTACAAATTTACCACTGGTTATACTGTTACAGATAGTGCTGCTGGAGTCCCTGTTGCAACCATGGGGGCAGATTCCACAGCGTGGTCAACCCGTACATAATTCTGTGCCTAGACCATGTTTTGTAGTTATTATTCTGCACTATATTTGGCACGCTACAGTTATTTCTGCATTGCATCTGCAATTATTCCCCTCCACCACTAGTGGGTGCTAATGTATACCGCCAAGGGAGACGCTACAGCCCGTTTAAGCAATGCACAGTCAGAAGACCTGCCCTAATTCAGACGTTATCATCTTTCCATCGGTCACCACACGCTGTTCCGTTAATAATATGGCTGTTGCTCTGTAAGTGGCCCGTGAATTTGAATAAGCAGGAATCGGATACATACCTTGTTGCCTTTGACGCCATCACAGTCACACCTGGATTTGCCATTGTACACACATTTCTGAGGAGGCGAAAAAGGAACAAGGAATATGTTCAGTGAGCGAGTAAGCTCGGCTCGATTATAAAGATTATACAGAAATTTAAACTTTACACGGTCCTGAAGGGTAACAAACCCACACAAGAGTTTATCAGATCGCCCAGCGGTAGCTGTTCTAACAGGTTCACTTCAGACTCTTCCACGTTGCACAGTGAAAGGCCTTCAGTGTCTGTTATCAATTCTGCATAGTCTACAGGTCAGACATAAACACAACATAAACCAGAGATAATCTCCTTAAAGCATCGCTCGCATTTTGTTCACGTTTTTCAACGTAAGAAGGTAACAGAAGCAGCCTTTGAGAGTTGTACTGTCTACATCTGACGTGTGTGTGTGTGATGACTGGGTGTATAATCTGTGCCAGACGTATATCGATACCTCGGTTGTTTGGGTTTAGTTATTCATGCTATACAAAAAAAAAAGAGAGTTTGCGTGAGAGAGAAAGAGAAAGAAATGACAGACTGTTGTTTTCCGGTGCTCTCATTCGTTCCTTGTTTTACAACAGTGTTTTACAGTATTTCGTGTTTAGATGATCATCAGAACAAGTATTTATCAGGTCTTTCTCGTGACTTACTGGGGGCTCTTGCTGTTTACATCCTGCCTTCGGATTGCTGTGCATAAAAAAAATATTTCAAAGCAAACCATCAGACAGGTTAATGAGGCAATCTGCTCAGGTACCGAGTGCATTATTGATAGTTTACGCCCTCTACAGGCTGACAGCGTTTACTTCAGTCACTGGCACAAAATCGCCGGGTGAATTTCCAAACTTGCTGTATTCCGTCTTTTCTTTTAGCAGGGAGACCTACGAATACACGTTTAGCTAATGTTCACATTTAGCTGCCGCACCGGACACGACGGAGCACATAGTGTTGCCCTGGCCTCCAAATTCCCCAAATGTTTTGATTGGCGCAGCGAAAGGGTCCGCTACAGGATGGAACAGGACGGGCCCGGCACAGGATGGAGAGCATCAACAGACACTCAGGAATAATCATTCAAGTATTTAGGATCGCGGTGCTGCTGTTGGAACAGGCCCCTATGTGCAAACACTAGACAACCTGAGGCGAACCAATAAACATTAACGGTGACATCTGTTGCCTCACACCCACCCACACACACACACACACACACACGCACACGCGCACACAGAGAACAACCTGTCTGGATTCCTAGCTAAGAATCATCTCTTATCCATGTCCCACACTTGTATACAGAATCAGAACGAGAACGTGTCCGGCCTGGAGATCTTGTCAACAAGCTGTTTTTAAAACTGCTCATGCATAAGGCTTTAGAACGGCACAGAACATTTCCTCCAAAGGCCTCGCACTGCATGCTGCTCCGGGCTGCGAAACGGCATCACGCCGTCAGTGGGTGCACGTGCAAACCCGTTCACGTGCGGACAGATAAGCCCCAGAAACGCATGATAATTGCATTCCGTGTCATCTACCATGCCCGTATACAGGTCCTTCCTAAGAAACCCTAAGACGTCCTGTCCGCTAGTAGCCTCTGTTACGCTTTGCAAAGGCATTCGCTTGCGTCCACAGGGTGCATGGCTCTTGATTCTCCATTCCATTCCATTTCCTCTACGATCATGCAGAGCAGAAAAGGATTCAGCCCGTCACAAAG
This sequence comes from Parotocinclus haroldoi, assembly GCA_034779995.1. Classification (NCBI taxonomy): domain Eukaryota; kingdom Metazoa; phylum Chordata; class Actinopteri; order Siluriformes; family Loricariidae; genus Parotocinclus; species Parotocinclus haroldoi. The sequence continues at coordinate 20,817 of JAUZST010055433.1, read as the reverse complement.
ATCACCGGCTCAAGCATTCTTGATGTCATTGTCATCCATGCCTGATAATCCTAGAGAGCATCAAGAGAGCGCTCTCTGATGGCTGGAAAGGAATTCCTGTCTTAATGCTATCGAGCTAGCAGTCAGAGGAGCACGGAAGTAGGCCGATGATCCACCCAGAGACGCTGAATGTTGTGGCTGAGTTCAGAGTCTTCGGAGGAAAGCATGTAGCAGATCCTCATCTTCACGACTGGCAGGGTTCAAAGCGTTCAAGGTGGACGCGAAGTCTTATGGCTGGTCTTACAATCCAAGCAGTTGTGGCACAGAGGCACATTGCCCCCCTGATAACTGAACGATGGAGGGGGTTAGGGCACTCTGGTGTGGCCCGGCCATGGTGGAACTGATACATTTATACTACAGGCCTTCTATAGACTGTGCTCATGGTATATGGTCCATGGTCCACTCCTCATCCAGCATGTTTTACAATGCGTTTGCAGAGTTAAGGCTTTGATTAAAGGTAGTACAGACCTAGAGATAGGTGCCGATGGGGAAAAAGGACGACTAAAAATATAAGAGGATGTGGGTAGCACATATTTGAACAGTGCCCAAATAGAAGGTAATTTGCTACTGAATAGAAAGCATACCTTGAAACACTTGGCTTCCCTACCTGCAAACTATTCACAACAACAGTTTAGCATGTCTGCACCTCCAGGCATGTTTGGGCTAAGACTGAACAGGGTTATGAGCTGGTCAGTACATGAAAACGCAGACAGACAAACAATGACGTGCATGCCAATCAGTTCTTATCTGTGCCCTTGGCAGCGGGATCACACTCAGGCACTGTCCATAACTATAGATTAAAGGCACGTCTTAGCCCCATGATCTATCGCCAAACACCTGTGTTTCATATCATAAAGAAGGTCAAGAAGTCAAGAATCGTCCTGACAGACCCACCATTGGCACCAACCTGCAGGAACGTTACCCTTAGGCATGGGGAATATAGCAAAAATTGTATAAAACAAAAAGTGTTTGGGGATTTTTTTTTTTCTTTGCTACTTTTCATGCCGGATTTTAAGACTTAAGTGTATTTATTTTGGTTTTCAAAAAACGGTGCCGGGTTGGGATCAAACGAGATGTCCTACAGAACAGATATTATTCTCCAGAACTGTTGATGCCGTGATAAAGAACCTTAGACAGAAAGCTGGCTGAAAGACAACCTGGAAAAAATGTGTGCGCTTAGTGAGGAGGGAACCCTTCTTGGGTCAACATTTCATTCTGAAATCGGATGCGTTTAGCCGATTTGTCACAATGACACTAATAATTAGACTTGCCACTGTACATCAGTTACCTGACTTATTACTACCAGGCTTTTTATCTCTAGTAAATCTTCTAGTAAACAATCATATGTGGTAACAGAAGTGGTAACTTCACCTTGAAGGTGGTTCTCGAGGCGAAAGTGGTCCAACCCGGTATTGGCACGGTGTACTTAAATGGCGCCACGGAGAAGGAGACAAATTAGTAGGAGTTTGAAAACTTTTATCTGGTAATTGCATATGCTGTAGATAAACCCACCATAGTTATGGGATGGGCACACTTCATGGCCGATGACGTTTGACTCTGGGCATTGTTATTCATGATCTTGGCCGGAATCTCTCACGATCTAAAATACTGACCTGTGGTGACACCTTCAACCCTATTTTCCCAAACACACCCCCATCCACAAACCGGCTACCTTCTAGCCAGGGCTAAACCAGACCTTTTTGACTCACTAAATCAGGCAGAAAGACAAACGTGATGTGGCCCATGAGTTCTGGAGGCTTTGTTTGTATAGAACATCTATGAATCAACGGCCACATGGAGACAATGAGCTGAGCACAGGATGAAATCGCAACAGATTTTGCCCGGGATGTCGGATTAAGAGACTTTCTGATTTCAGACTGTAGGTGGAACAAGATAAGAAATCGCAAAGTCCTAAACAGTCGACTCTGTTGTACGTGCGTTTTTTGTTTTTTTTTTCTTTATTCTTCCGTGCATTTGTTACTCTCTTTCATCGTGTTTGTAGCCCTAGGACTAAGCGGGTCTCCTTTGTAACATTCCTGAAATGTTTTACTTTATTGCTGACGTTTTTACAACTTCTATAAAAGGAGCCGATATGACAAATATAGCTTACGTAACTGCGTACAAACACACACACACACACACATTGGTTTTATATGCTAGGTCACCTCTAGTCTTTGTCCAGGATGAGCTTCACATGCATAGGCCAGCAGGGGATCATCCCCCAGCACCTCAACAGCCACCCCTAATAAAGCGTGTGATGGACAGCGTCCATAAGCATGCACCCTGTGATCTCCAGGGGAAATGGCCGTGAAAAAGTGGGATTAACACATGAAAGAAGAAAAGAAAAAAAATGACTTTTCAGGAAGACACAGTTTGCGAAAATGTCCAGGCAGTGTGGAGAACCCTATTTTGGTTGACTACAGGGTACGAGTGGGGGCGTGTATGAGCACTCAACTTGTACAAGATTTCCGCAGACACCAGTGGTACTTGTCCCGATGGTCGTTAGGCCTTCATGCTCATAAGATTACTTCAGCTTTAGCAATAAGGCTCAATGGATCAAACACTTCGAACCTCCTTCGAACGCCCCCCGGAGACCAGGGACTGAGAAATGACCATATATAGTCATTATACCATGGAAACCAGGCTACATCCAATCTAATGGTGGCTAAAACTATTAGTACCAGCACTGCATTTTCTCCGTAAATTCCTCAAAAGATCGGCACCTATAAACCGAGCTGGTGAGGAGGTGTTTGCCTCTGGCGATCTGCTTTTGAGGGTTAATGGGGTCAGATTTCATTTCGATTTTACAGCTTGTAAAACTGCTACCCTACCAGACGCTGGCAGTAAATCTCAGCTTAATTGCTGAAATGCTTCCGAAAATCCAACGTGACATACATCACCTGCATGGTGGGGAGCTCTCTGATGATGTACAAGAGGGGTACATTGTCGCAATTCCTAAATTCATCCCTAATTCATAAATAACCCTACTTCAACTTTCTCTGTAACTGCAAAACAGACGTCCTACTGTTTGGAGTAACATGGGTTTTAACAGACAACGGTGGATGCTTTATGGCTCGCGGGTCTGTCGGGCACGAGGTACGAGTTAAGACAAGTGAAATGTCACTTGCAGTAGCCCGGTCAAGAAAAACGTTTTCTGCTTTTGCCCCCTTATTCATTTTCCCCTTTACATGCTTGCGAATGTGGCTTTAGGGAACTGCTTCTCTTCTCCTTCCTATACTGGCTAATAATGACAGATTATGGATCCTCACCAGTTATTATGAGTGTGGCTGTAAATTAAAGGCTAGATCAATACACTAGACAAAGGCAGAAGTAAGTCATGTGGACTTAACAACCCTATATGACAGCTTTATAAAACAAAAAAATCATTGTTTTAGAGGACAGGAGAAAGCATTATGGGCTGTCGGATACACCCAGGATGGGAGCCAGGTACCAGGGGAAAAATGTGAACGCAGAGGCGTCCAGATTGAAGAAGCGCTACTATGAAACCGACAATGTGTAAAAAGAACTCTGGTACGCCTTGGGTTGGGTAATGCAGCCTCACTTTGTGGCGGGTCAGTAGAGCAGTGGTTCCTAATGCTGAGCCAGCCTAATGTTATCCTGCCCTTAGAAGGGTGACAGGTAACAAGAACCCCACTTGTGGTGGCCTGAGGGTGAGGTGGCCCTTTATGGCTGTGCCCCCTCAAGGTGGCCTGCAGGACTGAGCCCATCGCCGGTCAGTAAAGCACTCGTTCCCGGTGCTTAGCCACTCTGGGTTGGGCAAGGTTAAGGGGTTTCTCTCGGGTTTTGAGCATCAGAGCAAGTGTTGTGAAGTGTTAGTGGCAGTTCATTCATTCATTATCTTACCTTACGCTTGATCCACACGGTGCCCACTCGGCAACTCTGGGCACAAGGGCAGGAACAACCCTAGACGGGGTGCCAATCCATCGTAGGGCGCGCACACACATGCACACAGTCACACACTACGGGCCACTTTTAGAGACACCGCATGTCTTTGGACTGTGTGAGGAAACCGGAGTACCCGGAGTAAACCCACGCAGACACGGGGAGGACGTGCAGCCTCGCACGCAGAAAGGACCCAGGCCGCCCCGCCCTGGGATCGAACCCGCGACCCGTGTTGGTGACTACTGTAAGAAAGAATCTGAAGATTGGAAGCGCCAATTTCAATGGTGAGTGATCCTTTTCGGCACAGGGGTGTGCAACACTGTCAAGTGTGGCCTCGTGAACTGTTTGTTTGCATTACGGTAATCTGGTTAGATCCGTTTGTGCGTTCTTTCGCTCAGTTCATAGCTTTCAGCTTTCATGTTCAAACATCCCGCGTGTTAATCTCTATAAACAGCTGCTGTGTTTACCTGCTTTGATTCGCACTACTATTACTTTGTGCCGGGGTGTTTTCGCGGTGACTCCCCCCCCCCCCCCCTGGATTCTTAATGACGCATGAGCTGCACATGTTCCACCGACCATTCTCTAGATTTTGAAATGCCACAGCTGTCAGTAGCCTGTTATTGTTCTCCTATGTGAGAGATAAAACAAACAACCTCGCAGACCAGGGTGCAGCAATATTGAATCGTCAAGGTTCGTCCTAGTCTGGCACGATTTACCTCGTGCATGACATTTAGCAGGCATGTTCGAGCAGAGCGATCGCCCGGTTGTGTCCCTTAAACACACAACAGGAATGATGCTGTACAGAGAAGTGCCAGGTGTGCCTGTAACAAGAGAAAGGATTTAAGGGCACGCGTGCCTCCTGGAAGATGTTTCGTGGTGTACTTGTACCACTGTACATTTACCAAGGTTGTGGGACATTGTTCACGCCTGTGGCACAATAATTTGGGAGGGAGATACCTGGGATAAATAGGCAGAGGGTATTGACTGTGATCAACTTGAGGTAGAAAGATGACTTGTTGTTGGCGTTGTACCAACCTCCAACTCCTAAGGTAACAGTGCTAACCACTGCCTCACTGTCCATGTATCTGTTGCTGAGGTTGTGATCTGCAATCATGCAGCTGTTCAGGGTGGTCTCGGGGACGCGCGTCACGCCTCCTCGTAGTTTACTCGCGTGGATCTTTTTTGGTCAACGTTTTGGTGTATTTACGAATTAAACCATTTTAACGTGCGTGTTACCAGCGTGGAATGAACACGGATGCCTGCCCAGTGGTGCATTAGGACTTCTGTTCGCTCTAGGAATGAAATTATGCCGAGCAGGGTTACTCACCTGTTTTGCGTGCGCGAGCGTCAGGAGTCCGAGGAAATATATTCCAACGAGCGCGGCGCGCGCGCTGACGGGACAGCTCATTCCCACGTGGAAACTGCGCGCTCTCTCTCTCTCTCACACACGCACACACACGCCTGGCTTCTTACTAATAGACGGATCAGATCCCGTGGATTCAGGACGTTTGATTAGGCTGTTCCCCGAGGAGGAACGCAACGCACTCCTCTAAAGAAAAAATCCAAGTTCCATGATCGGCTTTTAGTACTGTTAAGAATAAAGGCTGTCCATAGCGTGGAGTTCAAGAGCCCGCGCCAATTCTGGCAAAGAACAGTAAACCTGGGCGTCTGAACATCGGGGGGAAATCGTTGTCCCGTTTAATGCGTGGAAACGGTGAGGGAGCGACGCGTCTTGATAATCTGGGGAGGCGGATTCCCGGCCGCTCCCATGACGTCATCCCGACGGTACAAGCGCGGCACGACTTTTGCCTTTTCCCTGACAGTTCTCTGCATCCGTGGAAGTTTTCGGTGCGACCCAACCGCTTTAAATGTGTCCAAAAAGTTGATGTGAAACCGCGGTGCGCAAGGACGCGAGCGAGGTAAGCCTGTGGTTTCTCTGTCTTGCTCCGTCTCACCTGTTGTTTTTAGCTCACACGTGCAGGAGATGTTGGGATTGTGGATTATCCTCATTAAATACAGTGATCGACTTTGCTCTCTCTCATCTAATCCTAAATCCCGCTATACCTTTAGACGGTTTTTGGGGCGGGTGAGCTACGAGTTTTGGAGGCGCCTTCGCTTTGATTTGCACGCACCGTTCTTGCCCAGGAATGGCTTCATTATTTTAATCCGAGGACGCGCGCGTCTTTAGTCGCGTTCACAGCGGTGACGCGGCTCTAATTATAAGGCAGTTTGGTGATTATTATGATCAGCAGAGCGCACTGCGAGAGAGGAAACGATTACTTTGCAGCTTTTGGGGGGGATTTACAGACCCAGATGCACAAGGTGCGTGCTTAGGTGGTGAATTAGACGGTTATGCATGAGAGAGAGGAAAAAAAAAACATCAGAATCAACAGAATAGTCAGTTCTTAAAGAAAAGGAATGTGCAGATTGTTTATATGCCCATGCGTTGATTTACGTTAAATTGCTTATTTTATCATAACAGGAGTTAAAGGAGGTCAGATTGCTCCCGAATTGGCTCTGTCAGTCAAACGCTGGCTGAGATTGAGGGCCCAGCTCAAACCGGCTCACGCCCTGAGTGGCGGGTGAGATGACACGCCCCCATTGGATTGCCTGGGTCAGCCTCCCACTCTGGTGAGTGTTCACATTGTTATCCATAAAGAGCATAAACGACCAAAATCAGAGCGACTACCGGAGCGATATTATCAGTCTGAATGATGTTGGGCCAGACGTGCCAGGAAATGTGGGCTTGACCAAATGCCCATGTGCTAAAGTGTTTTTAAATGCCTGCACCCTGGTGCCAGTTAAACTTCTCTGAGATTTACTGTTGGTTCTAAGTCTCTCTCGTTCCCCTTGTGTCATTTCAGGTGGCTCCTACTGATCCTTGTGTCTGGACAGACAGTTCAAGGGGTAAGTGTGTGATTTTCAGATTGTTTAGCAGCTTTTTTTTTCCTAAACTGTCTCAGATGTTCCACCTCGCTATACTACGTCCCATAAACTCTTGTCCGTGAAGCGTGTGCAGGTTGTGCCGATAAGCTGGCAAGGACACTGTATTTGATCGCGTTCCGATAAAATAAAATGGAAATCCCATCGAATCCCAAGCGCACATGATCCGTGTGGGTTATGAAGGCATGTGTGATCAAAAGACGCGCCGCTTCCGCTCCCTCCAGCCTCTGGCAGGCGACCCTTATTCGTAGACTTAGAGATACCCAGAGGAATGAAAACGGGCTCGTTTGGGATCTGCAGAGTTAAGAATATATTGCCTGGCGCGTACGGAGGAACTCCGTGAACCTGCCTGAGCCCGAACTGATAAAAGGCTCAGAGCCACAGCTGTTACAGAACACTGACTTTTGAGGAAAGATGTAAACAGATAGGTGCTTTTCATTCAGCGGAGGGTACGAGAACATGGAATGCAGACATCCCGTCCATCGGTGCAAACAATGTACGACCACATGGCGTAACGGGAAAGCAGGTGAGCACAGGAAAGGAAGAAAGGTGTGGAGGTGTGAGCTGTGGTGGCCCACCTCTGCCACAGTTGGGTCCCTGAGCAATGCCCTTAACATTAACTTGGATTGTAAGATTGTATTCATTGTAAGTCGCTCTGGATAAGGGCGTCTGCTTAATGACATAAAATTTAAATGGATGAAGGTGAAACACAGAAAGGGGACCAATAAGTCTGTAAGAAGACTTTTTTCACTTTTTCAGCAGAGCATTGCCTCAACGTTATCTAAGCCCAATCCCAAATTGAGCCTAGGACAGCGGCAAGGAGAAAAAAAAACCCTAAACGTTATAAGGAAGAAACCTTGGAAGGACCAAGATTCAAAAACCTCCTCCTTGGGCAGCATAAATGAGATATATGAGAAAAAAAATGTAAAAAAAAAAGGTAGTTAATTAATGTGTTTATAGTAATAGTAATAGTTAAAAAAAATATTAACAGAAAACAATCAATTCAAAATATTATAATGAAAACAAAATCTAATATGTAAGAGGATTTTTTTTGGGGGGGAAAGGTAATATTATGAAGAGTATAATAAGATATATAATTATATAATATATATAATTGCCATTTATTAATCCTTGTAGGGTTTTGGTTAGGGTATTGACCAGACAGTCCAGGGTTCAAATCCCAGCAAGACCCTTAATCCTTAATCTTACTACTACACACTACGTGTGTGCGTGTGTGCGTGTGTGCGTGTGTGCGTGTGTGGGAGTGATATATATATATATATATATATATATATATATATATCAGGGGTCATGGAGCTACAGTAATTAGTTACAGAAATCATTATCTCAATGGGGAATCCCCAAAAATAGAAACAGACTTGTGTGTTTGTGTGTGTGTGTGTGTGTGTGTGTGTGTGTGCGCGCGCGTGTGTGTTCTGCTTGGGGTGATTTGTCAGATTTTTTAAGAGGAGCTTCAGTACTAAGACCATAGTGAGACCATGGAGAAAGAGTACAGATACCGTCAGCAACCAGCCAATCATCTCTAAGAAAGTTGTGACACATAACCTTCAAACTTCTCCACACAAAGCCACCATGAAGTGTTCGATAGCCATTTCTCCACGTTTAATTCTATGGCACGCTTCATCCTGGCATATCCCTCATTTTGTGAGCACCATATATATATATATACTTGATGGCTGTTTTTTGTTTTAGTGAACGCGTGGCACGTTTCGAACGTGCCAGAGCCATGCAGGAGCACAACACTGGTTAGATATCACTGCAAGTCAGGAACGCAGAAAGCAGCATTCAAATCTCCTCAGCATCTTAATGGAGAAATGGGTAAAAGAGTAAGCAAGACATGCAAATGGCTGTAAAGTGATAGCGACCAGATAATAACAAGCCAGCACAGCGTTGGCATCATGTCACCTGGATCGTCCTCAGATTAAGAAGGGCCTGAAAAAGGAAGCGGTGCGCCAAATGCTGCAGAGGAGGCGATCGGTAGGATCGCAGGGAGGTGAGGAGTGGGACGTTGGCATCAACCTGAGCTCGTTTCATAGCAGGAGAGCAAAACCGTAGCCCGTGTGCTAATCAGCCATCAGCACACTTCATTACGGAACCCTCATGATGTCATTGCTGGCACCTATGTGTGCCTTAGGCACCAGTTTGTTTGGATTAAACATTTTGAGCAAGATACGCCCATTTCTGTCGACGGTTCGTGATGTCATGCCGACTGCACCGGTCGACAGTATTGGCTGCATTTTCGAGATCTCTGCAGACGCTAAAAAGCAGCGTGATTACGGCATTAAACTGCCTTTGCGCTGGCACATTCTTGCTGTGGGTATGCGCATGAGCGAAAGCCTTTGTGTATATATTCTCTAGGATCAGGGTGGCAGACAACTCGACTCTCTCTCATCATCTTTATTCCCCAGGTGTTGTCTCTTGGCACGGAGCTTTGCATTTCAAACCTAATAACAACCATTACTGCTCAAATCAAAGAGCTGTTCATTTGCATCTGAGGCCGTTGTGTGTGTGTGTGTGGGTGGGTGTGGGTGTGCGTGAGCACCGATTTAGGTATATAATCTTAAATAGCCTTATGATGGGAAGATCTAGTGTAAATTGTTTTTTTGTTTGTTTGTTTGTTTCGTGCAATCGGGTATTCTTCTGGCTGTAGGAAGTCGCGCTTTCTTTTGTTCGTCTGCGTGGTTCTTCTCTATATTTTTGTTTAATCATTTTCCCATTATGAGGGTGTGGGCACGCAGGCTGAAAGCTGTTCACTGCAGAGGCCTGAACGTAAAATTACAGTTTTTCCACCTGCTAAAACACAGCTTCTGAAATTATACCGATCAGCCGTAACATTAAAAGCACTGACAGGTGAAGTGAACTGACAGTGTGACGCGCTGGGCTGAGTTCTGCTGGGAAACCTGACTTCAGATCCCGGCATTTGGCTGGATGTCGTTCTGGCAAACAAAAGTGCACCTCATAACGCCCCCTGCCTGGCCACACTGCAAAAACGAGTCCAGGAATGGTCAGAGGAAAGTGTTGCCCTGGTCTCCAAATTCCAAGATTACGCATCTGTGGGACGTCCTGGACAAACAGGACAAACCTCATGGAGGTTCTACCTTACAACTTACAGGGCTTCTTCAGAGGAGTCCGTAGCTTGATAGGTCAGAGCTTAGTTGGACCCAATATTAGGCAAGTGGATTTAATGCTATGGCTGATGGGAGTACATTTACTAAACCCGTTCGAAAAAGTAGTTCTAGTCCCAATGACCGTATCTGGCCTTCAGAATGAATACACTTTCACCTAGAGATGAAGCAAATTGCGACTGCACTTTAAAAGGTGTGGCTTATACAGCATTAAAGGCCACCCTGCATAAAAAGCCTTAATAAAAACATATTTCCTATAGCAAGACCTTTTAAAAACTACTAGGATTTCATAATTAAAAAGACAATACGACTTACTCCAACGAAAAGAAAGAGCTGAAAAGAAGACGACAATTAAGCAATTTAGGATAAGGTTTAAGCGAAAGCATATTCATTGACTTGATTATAGACAAGAGGTCCTAAAAGAAGTAAAAAACACTAAGCCTTTGTGTTCGTGTTTCGAAAAACAGTATTTATAGAGCAGATAACGAGCAAACATGACTCAGAAGTAGGCTTTTATTCACCTGTTTCATGATCCGACTTGAAATTGTTTATTTGTTTTATATATATATATATATATAAATAACGTTTTTAATGCCACTCAGGGGTTCGCAGCCGCTTTATTAGAGGAAAAGAGAGCAAACCTAAACTCTGTGACATAAAAAACCTCCAGACATATTGGCTTTAGATTCTCTTTCTTTAAAATGTTTATTTATAATTCATACTATTGTTTTATGTTCTCTGTTTGACCGTTTTTAAATTCGTTTTGTAAAAAATTGTTTTACATTCTCTATTTGAATTTTATTTTATATACTGTTTTATATTCTATTTTATATGCGTTTTATTTATTCTCTGTTTATTTATTATACGTCCTATTGCTTTTATTCTCTACTTGATACCTTATTTATTATTTATATTATTGTTTTTATTCTCTATTCGATAGTTTATTTCATTTGTTTTTTTATTCTCTGTACGATAGTTTATTTTATTTCTTAAATATACAAATGTTTATATTTTCTGTTTATTATATTCTTACTATTATAATATCTTAATATATTTAGGATTTACGTACTTTTTATAATGTTTTAGTATCGTTCGATTTCATTCTCTATTTTTAATGATTTCTTTTAACCTCTGTATTTAAACAATAGATATAAAATGTATTTAATTAATTAGGTAATTTAGATGCATTCCTTAATAAAACATCTGGGCTGCTCAATAAGTTTCGGTCCTTTTTTTCTGCCAGGGTTTATTCCTTATCGCGTGATTGATTTTTTTCCTTTCCACTGCCGACCTAGGTTATTTAAAACAGTGCCCAGACTGACTTGTTCTATCTGCTTTGTAAAATAAATAACCAGTCTTAAAAAGAATAAAGCTCCTAAATCCAGAATTAAATATCATCGTCTCCTTTCAAAGCCAATTTCCCAATGAATCCGTTTTGCCTTCGTCTGTAATTAGAGAACCAAAAATGGCTCCAAGATCACGGTTGAAGATCTGCAGAAGTACTCTAGAATCTCCGGGTCTCCATTTGTTTAAGTAGACGCCACCTTCTTGCCAAGGAAGTTGCCTTGCTAACTGCAAACATAAGCACCTGGAACTGGGTTCTGTCTTTAGATGTAGAGCTTTTATTGGTGAATTCGGTGCAAAACAAGTAGCTGCTACATTCAGGTTTCGTGTCACGTTCTTCGTGTGATTTTTCAAGCGCTTTCTTATAACTTTGATGCGACTGCCTGTTTCCAGGGGCAGCCCTCTGAGCTGTGTGATGGGCGAAACTGCAGTGTGTGCCAGTGTTTCCCGGCCAAAGGTTCCAGGGTAAGCCAATATATTCATTTGTTCATTATTAAAGCAATGATTATGACATGCATGCAACATCCCAAAGGTCAAATAGCTGGTAGTAGGGATATTTAAGGACTGTAAAGACTCAAGACGTGACCTGAAACCTGACTCGCATGTCCGAGACTCTAGACTTGACTTGGACTCACTTTGGACTTGCACGCCATGGATTAAAGACCTTACCCAGACTCACATTTACATTTCTGTATTAATAATAATAACAAGTTCCATTTATATGGTGTCTCTCTCAAACCAGAGGTCGATTTCTAGAAAAAACTAGAAGACAAGCAAGGAAAAAAAATGACCAAGCGGCAGTAAGAAAATACCACGAGAAGAGAAATGTTTAAGCTTAGTTTTAAAGTGAGGTGAAATTTAGTCAGAATTGCTTATTGTACTGCCCCCTACTGTTAACCGCAGTCCAAACTTTCTGAGGATCCGAAGAAAGATCGTTTTTAGTAAAAAAACAAAAATCACCTTTGCCCCCCAGGGTGTCACCTGCGTTCGCGCTGCAGGTAGTTTTGTTTGTGGCCACAAAACTGTAATGTTAGATCGGCGTAACCTTTTGTGGTGTGTGGGGGCACGGGTGCGTTCTTATTTAACTATATGAATGTCGGCGCTGGACTGCAAGATTATTCACTAACGTGTGATCCTACAGTCCAAAGGTTAACGCTACCGGGAATGGGAAGTTGTGAGAGAGTGAAATCCTGAAGGTTATTTCACTCACTGTTGCCGTTTTATCAGATTAAACCAGTCTGCATTCTGCAAAAACAACAACTCCATGTTCAAAGTCTCTCAGCTTTCTGATGATCCGTTTGTACCACGTGATTCCCTAGCCACTTGCCATAACAATCATTTAAACGGGTGTACCTAATAAATCGGCCGGTCAGTGTGCGTGACTACGAAGACCTGGAAGTGAATGAATGGGCTAAAGGGTTGTGTGAGTTTACTTTCTTCTATGTGAAGCGTTCATACACAATCCACCACAACCTGGGCGAATCGTTACCGACCGAAGGATGGAATGCATGAATCGACCGTGAACAAATTGATTATCTTTGTTTTTTTTTAACAAAGATGTTTGTTTAGGGGGCTCATCCGAGTATCCATGCTGCTTTACCCAAGTCGCAGTTAATATATGCGGTTTCAAAAAGGGGACCTTAAGGTGGGGGCAGGTTTAAAACTCTAAAAAGCTCCGTCACATTCGGACGGTTGGATTGAACTACATTGGCTGCCTTTGCTGTTCTTTGGTCCCAACGGCTTGCCTTTCTTAGCAATGAGTTTTGTTTTCTCAGACATGGAAGGTTCTTGCTCTCTCTCTCTCTCTCTCTCTCTCTCTCTCTCTCTGTCTCTTTTTTGTCTCGGAAGGATGAATCGCTATTTCATTAAAAAGGGCAAGAACAACAAAAGCAGTATAGAGCAGTCACCCACATGCACAAGCTTAAGCCTGTGCACAGACGCAGTCAGAGAAAAAACATTTCGTCCGCCACCACACCCCGTTCCACCCACATGTTCATAATCTGATCGATGTTTTCCTGCAACACAGTGGCTGGTGTTGTTTGTTGTTGGGACTGTGGTGGCCTAGTGGTTCAGGTACTAGGCCATGGACCAAAAGGTCCAGGGTTCAAATCCCACCTCTGCCACATTTAGGTCCCTGAGCAAAATGACTAAATGTAAATGTTGTTTAGTTCTTTAGATCGGCAGTAGAAATAAATGCTTCTGTAACGGACAATGTGTTGACGTTTGTCGATTGTATTTCTAATTATTATAAACGTGTCGCTCGGGTTGTAGCTCCTTAAATCCCAAAGGCAGCTCACGGACAGGTCGGGCTCCCCATGAGGGGAGGGCAGGTCTGTAGGGGAGGCCGCAACAGTGGTTCCTACCCAGGCTTGCTAAGGAATGGTGTTCTGTACCCAGTGTCTAGGGATAGGTGTCAGACCCTATGTGTGAGACCCTGACCATGCCAGGCTGTACATGATTCATGTGATACGACCAACCTAGCAAGACTGATATGCATCCTGAGGATAAAACAAACCAGAAAGCCAGGCCTACACCAACTGTTAACAGACAGACAGAAATCTCCCTGCGGCACAGCGCCCCTTGGGTGTGTTCTTGTTTGACTGTATCATGCTGAACGGGGGCGCCTACAGGGGTTAGCTTAGCTTTCCGACATATGACTCAAGTTGCCGTCGGAGTGTCATCCAAAACGTTCCAGTTCGGTGTTTCTCCGGACATGTCTGGGGGTGGGGGTGGGGGCTCCGTGTCTGGTGCCAGCCAGGGACACCCCTACGTTACATTACATTACATCCAAAGGTGAATTTTTTTCCCTGAGAAGTTCGCTCATGGACTGGTCCGGTAAGCAAAGCAAAAGCCCCATTTAGAAGCCTTTGGCTGATACGGCAGTACTAATGCGGCGCTCCACTGTGCGTTGCTGCTTGCAAAAACATGATCTGCATGCAGGAGACATTATAGACAAACCTTAGCTGTTATCTGAACCCGAGTATTCCAGACAGGATTCCTGATAAGACCGGAGATAGATGTGTGTAGAGATGTTCTGCTGGTCTGGATGCCAGAGCCGGTTTGTACTGTGGAACAGCTGAGTAAACGTGCATGATTAATGATCACTAGTACTGTCTGAGAAGGATTAAATCAATATTCGGTCTAATAGTGTCTTGATTATCGTACCATTAAACCTGAGCCCAGTATTTCCGTCAGGTTCTACTGGTGCAGCTCCCACTTTTGGACACACTGGTCTTCAGGCTTTGAGACATATTGGGTTCAAAGTAGTGTGACTTGACCACGGTCATGAGGAACAGGGGCGCAGTCAATTGCTTTCAAGTTACAGATCTAGAATGCAGGGGCGGGGCTTAAGCAAACCTCCGTCTGTGGACTACAATCCTTAACAGCATGGACATAAAAACATGCTGCCGGTCCCAGGGCAAATCCTGGACCGATGGTCTATGTTCTCGGGGCCAAGAGGGGGTTCTACAGCACCCACCGCACCCCTAGTTTAAGAGCTTATGGATTGGGGTTTCTCAACAGCCCCAGTAGAAACCGTATAATGGTTTGGTTTGTATGTGTTTGCTCGTTATATTAGTTTTAATTCCATTATCAATGCCGTAGGTCCAGGCACGACGTAGTTTATTGTAAATGTCTAAGGCCTCTTGCTTAACTGTAAATTTCAAATCATGTTTGTTGTTCGCTGATGTATGAACTTCATACTTTAGTGTATGGTTTAAGGAAACGCGAGCAGTAAAGCAGCCGAATTGAAGCCATCCCTCAGCCATCGCCTCTCTGCTCAGGCTGGCCATTGTGTGTGCGCGTGAGACAGGCTGTAGTTGTGGGAATCCATTGGGTCTTTACCGATTAACTGATTATCACACTGCAGTGCTCTCTCTGAAAGGGTGTGAACACACTTCACACACACAGATGGGTCTGTGTCAAAACAGCTGAGTGTATGCTCTGTCTAACAGCACGCCTCTCCCAGCTCGCTCCCTCACTGCACTGTGGACGTGCTCCTAACCAGTACTGCTGTTCTTTCACATCAGGGACAAATGACCAGACGAAACGAATCAGACACGCTACTAATCGCTCGAGAAAGTGTCCAAGATGCATGCGGTTATTACTTGGTAATCATTGACACAACATTTTCAGCGCGTCTCATCTTACTCGTGGCGACTTGCCCGAGTGCCTTAGAAGCAGCACGTGTGAGGCGTTAACTCGTGTGCCAGGCATGTTGTCAAACCGCGCAATCGTACTGGACCTGGTGTGCTTGGGTGACACAATCCGCCCCTCACACTGTAATGAACTTTTGGCAAAAGGCTTTCTTGGTCGGTAGCGGTTCTTCACACGATCAACTACGTTCCCTGTCCCGCGCAGTCCCGGTTTCTAATCCAATCGATTTCTGAGATTCTGATCTTCTTTTATGTGCTACACGACCACATTTATATTCGAAAAAACCCGGCCTCTTTCGAGATGGCGCCCATGTTCCGGCCACAGCCTAAAAGATAGGTCCCCTTACCCATTACTTGCTGGGGTATTCAGATATGACATCATCCCCTTTGTTTCTGTTTTATCCCTGTGACTTTTGCCTCACCTTGCACATACATATATACACATTCTGTACACTTACCATATATAAGCACTGTATAGTGTTGTAGGGACTGTGGTGGCCTAGTGGTTAAGGTACTGGACTGTGGACCAGAAGGTTCAGGGTTCAAATCCCACCTCTGAGCAAGGCCCTTCGCCCTTGGGATTGTACAATTGTACGACTGTTAATTGTACGGTTTGTACTGACTATAGTCTGTTTCTCTACATACTTTATTAGTCCCCTTTGGTCAGGACCCCTAGAGGGCCTGCATAGATCAGGTCCTATTTGGGTGGCGGTTCATTCTGAGCACTTACAGCGACACTTAGGGCGTGTTGTGCTGGTACGAGTGGATGCTGTATAACCCTATTGCTGGATATCACTGCAGGCTGTGGACGGCGTGCGTTTCTGCGCCTTTGTGTACGCGTGTACTCACAGGGTCAAGGAGGAGAGGAGGCACAAAGGCCAGTGTGAGTGTGAGGGAGGAGGGAAGGTATTTTTTAATTAAAAGACGGCTGCAACTGTCACAAAGCAGCTGTGGGAAAAAGCTGCCGTCAGTGCGATTTCAGCGTTTCCTCCTTGCAAGGGACGTCAGCGTAAGAATGAGGGTGAAAAAATGTGCATGGAAAGGCGCTTGCCGTGTCCGGCCGCACAGCCACTGCTAGTTTTTGAGTACACGTTGTCTAAAAACTGTGCAGTTTCTGCTTAAACACACCTGATGGAGCTGAATCAGGTGTCACCAAAACGTGCTGAGCTCCACCCCCGGGGAGCCAGAGACACTGTTGTGGCTTACCTCTGACATCATCTAAGATTGTAGAGTTTATTTAGTCTAACGTCGTTGGCGGTCTAAAAAAAAATCTCTAAGACTAAGACGCCCTCTAGTGACTAACACGGTAAAATACGAACTAACTGGTGAAGACTTGATGACGCTGTGGTGCTTCTACTCTGGGGACATCTCATTTTTTTCTAGTTTTTCCCCCGAGATATATTTTGTAGAGACGCAAGAGCTGCTGCGGTACGAGGCAAATATTTTCCATGCTGGTTACGGGGGCAGTGTTTAACAACGCTCGGTGCGTCCTCAGACCCTTCAGTGCCCCTTTCTATCCTCACAGGTCCACCATTGGAAATGGGCAAATGAGTGCAAATGGAAAAGGTTGCACTGTGGGAAGATGGGAGTCATTTACGAACACACAGACTGTGACGTGTTTACTCTTTGTAGGGATTGCCTGGGGCTGTAGGTAGACAGGGCCCTCGGGGGCCTCCAGGTCCGGAAGGAATACGAGGGCAACAGGGGCAGAAGGGATATCGTGGATACCAGGGACTTCCTGGAGAATGTGGGAAAAAAGGAGATGTTGTAAGTAGTACTCTCTAGCTCTCTCCCTGTCTCTCACACACACACAACTTTTAATACTTTGCCGTGCTAAGTGCTGCATCAAATCCTTATCATATTTGCCATGTTGCTTTTAGGGACTGCCAGGACTGCCTGGACATCCTGGAATTGCCGGAGTAAACGTAAGTCCCTAACTGTGACAAAGTTTCGGCATTTCGATGATTACATACAGTACACCCCTCCTATCCTAACTATTTTATTCGAACTTTTTAATGGGACAACACCGAATACAATGCAAAGTAGTCCGTTACTTTGAGGTCACAGCAACTTTACACTCTTATCCAAGCTGGAGACCGAGTACTTTTGTGCATTGTATCAAAGTGTCAGGTGTTTAGCGTTGTCCCTATTTATGATAAAATAGTAAGGGGTGTGCTCATTTTTGGTTTGATTTGTTGAGATACTGTACGTTGTAGTTGGATCAGCCCGAAGAAAAGTGCTTGAATAGAAATAGAAATAGAAACGCGCAAGACTCAATAAGTGTATAAGATCCAGTCTACACCAGCCTAAGTCAGCATTTTGATCACAGGGTTATCCCGCACCTGCCGGTCCTCGTGGTTTTCCAGGACCTGATGGCTGTAATGGAACTAGAGGAGAACCAGGATTCTCTGGCCTTCCTGGAGAAGTTGGAAGAGATGGATCACAGGTAAGAAATACTGGCTCCCATTGGACGTTGGAAATAAACGCTGACCGAAGATAGTCGCACTGTGGCGTTTTAACAACATTAATATGAATGAAATCACAACATGGAACCTTTTAGTACCGTACTGTGATGTACGGTTTAGTCATTCCTATCTTTGTGTTCTTCTGAACCCTTAAAACACGTACTGAAAATGAAAACAGTGCGGAACATTACCACGTTGAAGTCGGCGTTTTAAGGCTGCGATCCTCTTTTCTGTCAGCAGGTGTCGCAAGGGTTCACTTCGAATCATTCTCAGTCATTCAGGCTTCATTCAGATATATGTAACGTACGTTTCCTGTTATCATTCTTAAAACCTCGGACACTCAAGCAGAGGACGTTAAATGGCACATACCATTAACCTGGTGAGGGGAAAGTCTGAAGCATAATTCAGAATTCAAGGACCTGGTGCCACTCTGTCACAGCGCACCATTTGACTTATACTGTATACATATATACAGTACGTGTGACTCTGTGTGTGTGTGTGTATATAGTGCATTATAATATATTAACGCCTACTATTTTTCTTTAGGGTGTTCCAGGAAAAAAAGGGGAGAAAGGAGAATGTTCAACCCGATGTGTTTCCATTTGGGGTCCACCTGTGAGTACAGAATAAGCTTTATCATTGTCTTTAAAATTAAAGCTGTCTGGCTTGCTAAAAATCAAACACACCTTCTGATCGCTGTTTGACAGGGCCAAAGGGGCCCCGATGGTGATCCTGGCCCTCGTGTAAGTTTTTCTTTTGACTTAGATTACCAGCATTTCTTTTCCCTTTGCCTCCCACTTTCCTTTGAATTAGCACCAAAATACTCCACACTCGATCCATCAGCCATAATGTTTTGCTTCATTCATGTACACTGTATTGTCCTGTTCACTATATTCCTCCTCCCTTCTCTTATGACAGGGACTTGATGGACTTTTCGGCCCTTCGGGTGACCCCGGACCTCCTGGATTAAGTGGTATTAATGTAAGAATATCACTTAATATTTTGATAAGAAGCATGTCGTGCATTACTAGATGAAAATTAAGTTACTACTATGGCATTACAGCACGTGTACTCCAATATGACCTGTACTCTTTATCCCTTTATCTCAGGGTCCAGCTGGTCTTCCAGGCCAAAGGGGTCCTCCAGTGAGTCATATATACAGTTCCACAGTTAACTGTATGTACAGTTAAAGCAAGTAATGCTTACCAGGCAGTCTTTAGTAAATCAAACCACACGCGGTTTAGCCTTGAGAGAAATCCCCTGTGCCATATCGTCAGGGACAGTCAGTTTGTTTAAATATGCTGGAAACAAATGAAAGTTTTTTAATTAAACATAATGGAAAAGCCTTCAAAAGCGAGGTGCGAAAATGAGATTATGATTTATTGCCTATTACGCCATCTGTGCAATTGCGTTTTCCGAACACCAGAGGGCCCAGTCATTGGTCGAATCGAGAGAAATGAACTCGATAGAACAGAATTGATAGAAAGCTTGTTCAGACGCTTTCACCTGACCAGTGATTCAGTTATTTGTGCCCAATTGATCGTTGTTTTAGAAGCTACACTAACTGTGTGTCATGTTTCTGCAGGGAGATATCGGGAGGTCAATACCTGGTCTGAAAGGAGAAGAGGTAAGAGCATGTGCCTGTTGGTCTATCTGCCATTCTCTGTGCGTCTCATGACCTAATCCTGGTTTTGTTTCAAAGGGAGACGAAGGGCCACCTGGTCCCCCTGGTCCATTTGAATTTGTAGAGCACCCAGAAGAGGCTATCCCTAAAAGTGAGAAGGTAAGATTAGCATCGTGTCTCAAAGTATGTGTAGTTATTATTTCTGTGGTTACAGTTGAATGCACAGACCGCACAGAATCCGGATTTTACATCGAGGTAGAGGAACAAAATGTGGATGGACTGAACAAGGTGTTATGTTACGGAAGTGTAGCAGGAAGACGTTTCAGAAAGGGGACAGGGTGAAAAGATGCTCACAAAGACTGGAATGAAGATCAGCGACAAAGAGGATTATGGAGTGACAAATATAAGTTTGACATTCGTCTTATCTTATGTACGATCTTTACAGCATTAATAAAACAACAAAGCAAATGGTGGCCTAATACTTTTGCACAGTATTGTAGCTCATCTTGATGTCACTAGAGGGCGGGGGTCTTCATTGTCTGTATCTGCCTGGTCAGGGCAAAGACCCCGCTGTGGCCTAAGTGTGCCCCTGACTAAGGGTGCCCCAGTGTGACATCTGTTCAGACAAGTTGAATGCAATTTCCATTTGCCATTTCCATCTAGTCCTGGTTTTTGCATTGTTGGGCATCACATGGAGAACAGATGTTCTGGTTTTGTCTGAGGACGATTGGCATCTCGTGCCCTGTGTACCAGCAAAGGCGGGGTTAAACACATATACAGGAGGATTTTCCGTTCGCAGATTTGTCAATGATTGGTGTGCTTGTAAAACTCTGATCTGTGTTAACGTGTGTACGGTATGTAAACACTAATGATGCTGGTATTTAGGGCGACAGAGGACCTAAAGGAGTCTGTGGACCTGATGGCCTTAAAGTAAGTTTGTGTGTGTGTGTGTGTGTGTTTATATATATATATATATATATATATATGCTGCTCACAAAAACTGGGGGATATTTTTTTAGGGACATTTTATTACTAAATACGTACTACTTAATCTGGTTAACGGGAGCAGCCGCTTATTCGGACCGAATCCTAAAGTACCAAAACAAATCCTGTTATATACAGGTAATTTTATTCGCTTATTTGGACCAAAATTCCATTGAATCGGACCAAAGAACGTGAGAAGCGAATAAGAAAAAGAA